>PVIR01043036.1:0-12100 GCA_004026965.1 Petromus typicus | reverse complement strand
CTGGGTGTGGAGACCCACACCCAGCAGCAACCAGTACCACATACCACAGTGCCGGGCGTGGTGGCTCACGCCTGTAATCCCAGCACTCGGGAGGCAGAGGCAGGAGGATTGTGATGTGAGTTTGAGGCTGAGCTCAGGGCCAGCCTGAACCACAAAGCGAGACCCTGTCTCAAAAAACCTAAAAAAAATAAATAAATAATAAAATAAAAAAGGTGGGGGGGGGAGCCTGAAAACATAGTTCAATGTGAAGGCCTGGATTCAAATCCTGATACTGAAGAATTAAATAAGAGAAAACAAACAAATCCCTAATCCCTTAAGTTTCCCCTTAAATCTCAGGAACCTATCTGCTTCTCTTCATTGTCTTCAGTACTCTATCTCAGTGAGAAAAAGAACTGACAACTACTTGGGGCCAGGACAGATATATTTTGCATTTATTTATTTATTTAGCTGTGTGAAGGATTGAGCCCAGGACTTGGCACATGATAAGCAAGCACTTTACCACTGAGTTACAACCCCATCACTTTTAAGTTTTAGTTTATTATTTATTTATTTTGTAGTACTGTTGATTGAACCCAGGGCCTTCCCCACTAAATCACATCCCCAACTTCTTTCTCTTTTTTCAGTGGCAGGGTCTCACTGTCTTGCTAAGTTGCCCAGGGTGGGGCTTGAACTTACCACCTCCGTCTCCCAGAGTACTGAGATAACAGTATTTCTTTGGTTATATTTATGTTAATAAACTTTTCATCTACTCACTATTTAACCTGAAAATTTCCCTTCATCCTAACTGCAGTTTTAATGGCATTTCAACTAACTGTCCATCACAGAAAATTCCATTTTTCTGGCTGTCCCCTATATTTATTAACATCTTGTTCTCTGGGCGCCCATATGCCCAAAGAACATCCAGAATACCATGTTCCAAAAAGGCTGTTCCTTCCACTGAGAGCAGGCAGCCTGAAACTTGGAGCCTGGGGCCATTTACAAACCATTAGTACATTTGCTTTCCTAGGCTCTCAATTCCATGTGGTTCAGTTTCTCTGGACACCAATCCACCAATCCTTCAAGAGCAGCCTGGCCAGTTGGTTTTTTTCCACCACCATCATTCTCCCTTTTTGTCCTAGATCATCAGTTTTTTTTTTTTTTTCCTGTCTGAGTCATTGCCATGAACAAGCAGAAATGTTCCATCTCTTTTGTGAGCTAGAGAATTGAGACTATGGCTATTCAGTAGTCCAAGCTGGCCTTCAATTTGCTATGTGGCTTAGGCTAGTCTTGAACCCATAATTCTCCTGGGCCGGGGAGTTAGCTCAGTGGTTCCGGTGCCTGTCTTGCAAGTGCAAGGGCCCAGGTTCGATCCCCGGGAACCACATAACAATACTGGGTGTGGAGACTCTCGCCCAGCAGCAACTAGTACCACATACCACAGTCCTGGGTGTGGTGGCTCACGCCTGTAATCCCAGCACTCAGGAGGCAGAGGCAGGAGGATTGCTGTGATGTGAGTTTGAGGCTGAGCTCAGGGCCAGCCTGAACCACAAAGTGAGACCCTGTCTCAAAAAAAAAAAAAAAAAGAAACAAAGAAAAAAGAACTTACAATTCTCCTGTTTCAGTCTCCCAAGTACTAAGATTATTATTATTATTATTTTTTTTTTTTTGCACAGGGTCTTGCTATGTAATTCATGCTACCCTTGAACTCACTGTGTAGCCCAGGCTGGCCTCGAACTGCCCTAGGACAGCACCTGGAAGGCTAGGATTACAGGCATGAGCCACTACACCCAGTAAAAATGTTCATTCAAAAGAAATTTCTTTCTTAATCCCACCAGCCTCTCCTGAACTTCTTCCCCAAACTTTTTTTTTTTTAACTCCCCTTGTAGTTCAAACTGGTCCTGAACTCATCCTCAAACTCACAAGCAATCCTCCTGCCTCTGCCTCCCGAGTGCTGCAAATACAGGCATGAGCCACTATGCCCGGTACTATGGCATGTGATACTGATTGCTGATAGGTGTTGAGTCTCCACACCCAGCACTGTGGTACGTGGTTACTGGGGACTGAATTTGGAACCCTGCATTTGGAAGACAGCCGCCAGAAACACTAAGCTAAATCCCTGGCCCATGCAACTTTTTATAGTACTAGAGATGAATTTAAGGACTCTCAAGCACTTTTTTTTTTTTTTTGCCCAACCCTTCTTTAAGTTATGCAGACTGATTTTGAACTTGTGATCTTCCTACCTCAGCTTCCTGGGGAGCTAAGATTACAGGGATGGCCAGGCCATTTAGCCCTTCATACAAACCACTGTATTGAAACTTCCTGTCAAGTCACTAATGTCTCACAAAGGCCATTCAGGATCCTTATCAAGTGAAGGCCAGACTGAAAGGTAAGTCTCATGATGGACCATTTGATCTGCTTTTTATTTTTACTGATTCATCCCCACCATCTACACAGTGCTTGCATAGAGAAGGTGCTTAGTAAAAAAAATTTTTTTCTTTCTTTCTTTTTTTTTGAGACCAGGTCTTGCTTTTGTAGTTCAGACTGGCCCGGAACTCACTATGTAGCCCAGGCTAGCCTCGAACTCACAGCAAGCCTCCTGTCTCTGCATCCCCAGTGCTGGGATTACAGACATGAGCCACCACGCCCGGCACCGTGGTATGTGGTTACCGGGGATCAAACTCTGGACCCAGCCCTTGCCAGGCAGATGCCAGAACCTCTGAGCTAAATCCCCAGACCAGTTTAGTAAGTTCTCCTCTCAACCCCCACAAAACTTATCTCTCTGTTTCAAATGTCTGACAGGTTTCAGAGGAAAAAGAGACCTCAAGGCCACAAAAGGCAAGGCAAATCATTTGAGTGGTCTGGGGGAGTTTACATGGCTAAGCTGCTCCTCCCCTTGCAAACAAACCCTCTGGTTTTTCTTCAGAAACGAATGGCCTCAGAAGGCAGTCGTTTTGTTTTGTTTTGGTTTGGGTTTTTTTTTTTTTTGGTTTTGTTTTGCGGTATGGGGACCAAACTCAGGCCCTTGCGTTTTCAAGGTACACTCGTGCCACTTGAGCTAAATCTCCTGGCCAACAGTCGTCTACATTTGCAGATTTGTAGGAGGGAAATCCGTGTTCAGCAGCTCAACCCAAATGCGACCGAGAAACCATTCATCACTTGGGGCTAACATACAGCAAAGAGTAGCGGTTACAGAAGGGCAATGCTGACTCCTAGGCCCAGCCAAAGTTATAGTGGGAAAAAATTCTGAAGGCCTGAGAATGGAAAATAAAACAAAAATACTTTTACGGGAAGAAGAAAGGAAGTACACTATCCGTTCCCGCGCCTACGCCTAAGCTCTAGCTGGAAGCAAGGGTTTCTCCGGGTAAAGTCTGGCGCAAGGAGGAGATCTGCCGCTTGGGCTTCTGGGAAATGTAGTTCTTCAGGAGAGTACTAGAAGGCCTTCTTACAAAACTTTGAAGAAAATACACTGTCTCTGGGAGTCTCAAACGATCATCATGCTAACGCAGATTCTAAATACTACAGGTTTCCCTTTCCCCAGCCTCATCAGTCTTTCAAGCTGTTTGTCTCCCTCTTCACCTCCAACATCCCAGATATCTCTGCTCTGTTTGGGCCGATCTAGCTCTCTTCTACTCTCTGTTTTGTCCTCAACTCTGTCCAATCATAGGTGCACTCCCAAAGTGCCGTGCGGCTCTAATGGCTGCTCCTATTCGGTACGGAGCTGGGTTAGTTAGGTCTGTATTAGGAGTCTGGCAGCTGGGCTCTCCCTTTGCAAGGGAATGGGAGGGCCCTCTCCGTTCACTCTTCGGCTGTCAAAAGAGGTTCGTGTCCTGTGCGTTGGGGACCTCTTTCTCTGGTCCCTACTTCGCCTCTGCCTCTCGCAGTTATGGCCAGGGCTCAGCCCTGGACTCCTTCCTTGGATTCCCTCAGGCCAGTAGTTCGCCGACTCCTTGCGTTCCTGCTGTGTCCATGTACAGAGGTAAAGAGCTCCAGTAGGTTTTCCTGGAACTATCATGGTTTGGGCACTGAAAATTCCTTATTGGGGAAGCTCAGTCTCTGACCCTGTTTTACAGAAAATGAGTTTGAGAGCGGGCGTGATGGTGTACTTCTGTAATTTTAGCACGTGGGAGGCTGAAGCAGGAGGATCACCGCGAGAGTTCTTTTTATATGTAGGTACATATTGATTGATTGATTAGTACTGGAGGTCGAATTGAGGACCCTGTGCTTGCAAGGCAGGCGTGATGTCACTGAGGTAAATTCCGTTAGTTTTTATTTTTTGAGACAGGTTCTCACTATGTAGGGCAGGCTGGCCTTGAACATTCAGTAATCACGAATTCTCCTGATCCTCTTGCTTCAGCTTCCCAAGTGTCGGGATTACAGGCGGTGCCTCCAGGCCTGATATCGCTGCGATTTCGAGGGCAGCCTGAGCTATAGAGCGAGACCTTGTATCAAAAAAAAAAAAGTAATTTTTTTCTGAAGACCAGAAGTGAAGATTCTAAGTGCTTGAGGAGAAGGAACCACTTACTAACTACTGGAAACAGAAAAGAGCTCGAACAGAGTTGGGGCTCTCTGTCTCTCTCTGACAAGCAAACTATCCAATAAATGCATGTCGAGACTGTCTGAGCTACACCTGGGAAACAGCACACTTCTTCAAGTAGCATAGACTAGAGTCTGATAGGGAGGCCGGACACAAACTGCAATATGATGTCATATGGAAAGACTGAAAAAGTTTGCAGACTCCTCAGTGTTGTTATAGACTGAGATAGAGTTGGAAAAATTTCTGGTTTTGTTTAGTCCTGCCCTAATGTATTTTATCTTTGTTTTTTTATTATGGCCTCTATGTTACCCAAGCTAGTCTTGAAATCCTAGGTTTAACTCTCAGCCTCCCGAGCAGCTAGATTATAGGAGTGCCGCAATGCACCTGGCTAGTCTACCTGTGCTTTAACAAATGTGTGTACATTTCCCAGACACAAGTATATAGCACAATTTATTTATTTATTTAAGTTCTTTTTTTTTTTTTAAGGTTTTTTGAGACATGGTCTCACTTTGTGGTTCAGGCTGGCCCCGAGCTCAGCCTCAAACTCACATCACAGCAATCCGCCTGCCTCTGCCTCCCAAGTGCTGGGATGACAGGCGTGAGCCACCACGCCCGGCACTGTGGTATGTGATACTGGTTGCTGCTGGGTGTGAGTCTCTACACCCAGTATTGTATGTGGTTACCAGGGAATCGAACCGGGCCCTTGCACTTGCAAGACAGGTGCCGGAACCTGGAGCTAACTCCCTGGCCCTATTTTAGGTTTTTTGAGACAGGGTCTCGCTTTGTAGTTTAGGCTGGCCCTGAACTCAGCCTCAAACTCACATCACAGCAATTCTCTTGCCTCTGCCTCCCAAGTGCTGGGATTACAGGCGTGAGGCACCATGCCTGGCACTGTGGTATGTGGTACTGATTGCTGCTGGACATGAGTCTCCACACCCAGTGTGGAGGATCACCGTGAGGAGGATTACCGGGGGATTGAACCCGGGTCCTTGTGCTTGCAAGACAGGCGCCAGAACCACTGAGCTAAATCCCCAGGCCCCTGTAGCACAATTCTGTGTAGTAATTGAGTGTCTGTTAACTGCTAAGCATTACCCTCAATAGTTTTACACAATTGTCAGTTGTCAAAAGAAAGTTGTAAGTAGGTCAGCTCCACTTTTATTTTATTTTATTTTTTTTTTATTTATTTATTTTTTTTTAGGTTTTTGGAGACAGGGTCTCGCTTTGTGGTTCAGGCTGGCCCTGAGCTCAGCCTCAAACTCACATCACAATCCTCCTGTCTCTGCCTCCCGAGTGCTGGGATTACAGGCGTGAGCCACCACGCCCGGCACTGTGGTATGTGGTATTGGTTGCAGCCGGGGTGAGTCTCCACGCCCAGTATTGTTATGTGGTTACCGGGGAATTGAACCCGGGTCCTTGCGCTTGCGAGACAGGCGCGGGAACCACTGAGCTAACTCCCCGGCCCCACTTTTATTTTCTTAGATAGAATCTTGCTATGTAGTCAGGCAGGCCTTGAATTCACTAGCCCAGGCGGCCTCAAGCTTGTGATCATCCTCCTGCATGCTGGGATTACAAAGCATGTACCACTACACTGGGCACCAACTCCATTTTATATGTGAGAAAATTAAAAGGCTTGAGAGGCTAGAAAACATGGTAAAATCACATAAATTAAAAAGCTAAACCAAGTCTCAAAGTCTGGTGTAGGTGGCTTTAGCCTAGCACACTAACTTTGTATCTTTATTTCCTTAGTGGGCAATAGCACTAATCAGTCTGACTGTACCGATTCCACTGTGTCTCATTCTTCTCCCCACCCAAACACAGATGAGCAAGATCATCTATTGGTCAGTCCCCCTGATATGCCTGAGAATCCCCGTATCCTACGGGTGGTCCTCCTAGGAGCTCCAAATGCAGGGAAATCAACACTCTCCAACCAGCTGCTGGGCCGGAAAGTATGTTACACTGTGACCTCCCACCCTATGCCCTTTTATTCTCATTTCTTGCCTGGAGGGATCTGGGATCTCACTAGAACTTCTTTGTACTTGGCAGGTGTTCCCTGTTTCCAAGAAGGTGCACACCACTCGCTGCCAAGCTCTAGGGGTCATCACAGAGAAGGAGACCCAGCTGGTAGGTATCTGCAAAGGAAGTTCTACCAGTAGGAGGAGAGCAAAACTAAGCAAATCTACTTTACTATTAGGAGTGAAGAAAATGATAGATTAGCTTTTCTTTCTTCCTTTCTTCTTTTCTTTTCTTTTTGCAGTACAGGGCAATCGAACTCACAGCCTTACACTTACAAGGGAGGCTGCAGTGCTACTGAGCTAAATACTTGGCCCCAGATTATCTTTTCTGAGCAAAGAGTCCGATCTCCTAATCTAGTCCTTAAAGCCAAGCGCTGCCCTGTCTCTGCCTTCCTCCCTTTGCCATCTAATCTGAAAGCATCATTCCCTTTTTATTGCTTGCTAATCTCTCATTTATTCATATTCATCTGGCTCTGGAATTCCATCTAGAATTAAAACAATGCTGAAGGGCAAAAATTTAAAGTCAGCAACAGCTTGACCAGGAAGGGAGGGCACAGAAGTACAGTGAGACATCCCTGGAATCCCAGCACTAAGGAAAACTGAGGCAAGCGAATCACAAATTTGAGTCCTTCTAGGCACATGGTGGCACATGCTTGTAATCTCAGTGCTCAGGAGGCTAATATAGCAGGATCACCATGAGTTCAAGGGCAATCTGGGCTGCACAGAGAGTTCAAGGCCCTCCTGAACTGCATAGGAGATCCTGTCCCAAAAAAAACAACAAGGGGCTGGGGAGTTAGCTCAGTGGTTCCGGGCCTGTCTTGCAAGTGCAAACACCCGGGTTTGTTCCCCGGTAACCACATACCATACTGGGTATGGAGACTCACACCCAGCAGCAACCAGTACCACATACCACAGTGCCGGGCGTGGTGGCTCACACCTGTAATCCCAGCACTGTGGGAGCCTAAGGCAGCAGGATCACAATTTCAAACCAAGCCTGGGCAGTCTAGTGACTTTGACCTTCAAAAATAAAAAGAGGATTGGTGATGTAGTTCAGTGGTGAAGTGGCTCTGAGTTCAGCTCCAGGTAAGCATTTCCCCCAATATATTCACCCCCCAATATAGCCAGCAAAAGAAGAAGCCAGGCAGGTGACATCATGGAGGGCCTCTTACTTAACTTAGCTAACTTTTTTTTTTTGCAATGTGGGTTTTTTTCTTTCCGAATTCTAGATTGTCCTTGACACACCTGGCATCATCAGTCCTGCTAAACAGAAAAGGTAATGGCTGTGGAAACAAATGGGAGTGGGAAAGGTATTGAGGAAAATATGAGGAGAGCAGGGATTTAGCTCAGAGGGCACTATGTCTGCCTCATAAGTCTTGAGTTTGATCCCTGGTACCAAGAAAAAAAGCAGAGATACCATCCTAGGGTACTGTAAAACCACTTACCACACACCTCTCCTCATCAAGAATATATCAGTTGGAACTGGGAATTTAGCTCAGTGGTTCTGGCACCTGCCTTGCAAGCACAAGGACCTGAGTTTGATCCCCAGTAACCATATATAACAGTGCCGGGTGAAGTGACTCACGCCTGTGATCCCAGCACTCGGGAGCAGAGGAAGGAAGATTGCTGTGAGTTTGAGGCTTGCCTAGGCTTCATAGTGAGCTCAGGGCTAGCCTGAACTAAAAGCAAGATCCTTTCTTTCAAAATCAAACATTTAAAAAAAGACTAACAGTCCTGAGACCCGTACTGACCACTGTTTGTCTGTCTTGCAGGCACCATCTGGAGCTGTCTTTGTTGGAGGATCCTTGGAAGAGCATGGAATCTGCTGATTTTGGTTAGGCTCAGAATGGGAACCTGAAGTCCTCTTATAGGGGTCATAGCCTGTCATTCCTGGTAAGTTTTATGGGACAAGAAGAAGAATGGTCATGGCCTTTTTCCTGCCTGCTCTATCATCTTTCAGTTATTGTTCTTGTGGATGTCTCAGACAAGTGGACTCGGAACCAGATCAGCCCACAGGTGCTCCAGTGCTTGACGAAGTTCTCCCAGATCCCCAGTATTCTTGTCTTGAACAAAGTAAGCACAGTTCACCTAAGGAAGGGACCCGCCTCCCTCCTCGGTCTCCATTGCATTGACCACACACTTTGCCCCTTCCTCATGCCCAGGTGGATTGCTTGAAGAAGAAGGCAGTTCTCCTGGAGCTCACAGCAACCCTCACTGAAGGTGTGGTCAACGGCAAGAAGCTTAATATGAAACAGGCCTTCCGCTCACACCCTGGCACCCGTTGCCCTAGCCCAGCACCCACGGACCCAAACACACAGTCTGTAAGAAACCCTCAAAGGATTGGCTGGCCGCACTTCCAGGAGATCTTCATGTTGTCCTCCCTAAGTCAAGAGGATGTAAAGATACTAAAGGTCAGTTGGCCTTTGGAATAGCTTGGCCCTTTGTTTCAGTTATGTTAAGATAGGCCTTCTACTTCCTTCTAGAAGTAAGAATGAGTAGGAAAGTCCTGGTTAGGATTGAGGTGTCCACTTAGCCCTTTGTACCCACAGCAATACCTCTTGGCACAAGCCCAGCCAGGGCCCTGGGAGTTCCACAGTGGAGTCCTCACTAGCCAGACACCCGAAGAGATCTGCACCAACAAAATCCGAGAGAAGCTCCTGGAGCACCTGCCTCAGGAGATCCCCTATAACGTGCAGCAGGTGCGCACAGGGTGAAGGGATCTAGGGGACAAAGGTCATACCCTAAACAGTATGGTTGGATACTGGGAGGCAGAGAGATGGGCCTGCCTGACTAGTCATGACATCTCCCTGCACAGAAGACAGTGGTGTGGGAAGAAGGACCAAGTGGGGAGCTGGTAATCCAGCAGAGCCTTCTGGTGCCCAAAGAATCTCACCTGGTAAGTGAGATGGGGGTGGAGGAGGGGCAGAGGCTGTCTTACTGCTTCTTCTCTGAGAGTAAGACCATATTTCTCTCTTTTCCCCATTGTCAGAGGACCCTGATTGGTCAGAAGGGCCAGCTGATCTCTCAGATTGCACAGGAGGTGGGTCGTGATCTCATGGACATCTTCCTCTGCGACGTTCACATCCGCCTCTCTGTGAAGCTCCTCAAGTGACCACCCTCTGCTGCCTTTCCCAGCACATCCCAGCTCTAGCTCCTGGAAGAAGTCACCTGCCTCATGGGGCTTCAGGGCCTGGTCAAGGGAAAAGACTGACCTGCTGTGGCCTGGCCCTATCAAGTCTGTACAGTCTCTGTCTAGCCACATCTCCTGTTGGAGGAAGGAACCTGCTTTAGCTCAGTCCCTAGGCAGTTCCTCTATCTGGGGCCACAGCTGTGTCTTGGAAGGTGACCCTGCCCTCAGATGGTGTTGGGCTCAGAGTCTTGCCTTAAATTGCTAGTTGTGGGCCGGGGATAGTTGTGGTTCCAGCGCCTGTCTTGCAAGCGCAAGGACCAGGGTTCCATCCCGGTGACCACATAACAATACTGGGCGTGGAGACTCACCCCTGCAGCAACCAGTACCACATACCACAGTGCCAGGCATCGTGGCTCATGCCTGTAATCCCAGCATACAGGAGGCAGAGGCAGAAGGATTGCTGTGATGTGAGTTTGAGGCTCGGGGCCAGCCTGAACCACAAAGCGAGACCCTGTCTCAAAAAAAAAAAAACCTTAAAAAAAAATTGCTAGTTGTTGGCAGAGAGGTCTTTCTCTTCCCTCTCTGCTTCCTTCACCTTGAGGCCGTGTAAGGACCTTCCCAGAAGCACAGTGGTACCACCCCCTCCATTCCTCTGCCAAGTCTCAGATACCAATAAATTTTAAAAACAGATGTTCTGGTTCTCATCTTTATTTCTTTAGAACAGGGAAAGTGTAGCCATTCCCTCACCCCCAACCCTCGTAGAATTCAGTCTCCCTCCCAGGAGTCTGCTTCAGGATCCTGAGTTTTCTTCGTGACACGCTTTCTGGGAGCAGCAAGAGAACCGTCACCATTACTAAATTCAGTAATGGTAACGGTTTCCTCGCCATTCCCAAGTGCCCTGGCAGTTGGTCGGGTGTGAGAGACGCACAGCATCCCCCTCGGCTGCTCATCAGGCTCCAGAGATGAGGGTGCCCGGACTAGTACATCATCTATACTGTAGTGTCTCATCGCAAACTTACAGTATATGATGATATCCCAGCCAGGGCCCTGCAGGAGGTCAGGAACCAGACCTGGAGAGGATTGTGGGCCAGGGTAGCCAGGGGCTGGGCAAAGGCAGGTCAGGTCAGGACTGCATACACAGTGTCCCCCCTCCCCACCCATCCCACTCCCTTCCAGGCCAGCACCTCCTTTATTCTGCGGTCAGGCTTAGCCCAGGTGACTGAGGGAAGAGAAGTGCCCCCCACAAAGGCCCCATACAGCTAGTGTCTGTGGAGATCTCTTTAGGAATCCAGGGCTATAGTTAAGCCAGAGACACCATAAAACAGCAGGTTTCCTTTGGTCAGATCAGCAAGCAGACAGACTAACCCAGAGAGGAATGCTTGCTTACCTGGAGCCGAAGCCCAGCAATGATGAGGTCCCTGGGTGGAAGGAGGCTCGTCTCCACTCAAGCCGCCTGCCTTTTTAACCTACTGACCCCTCCCTTGGGTGGGGCACTTTTCCCTGGTTCTAGAAGGCCCTGCCTCTTAACTCCACCCCTGCTGGGCTTTGTGGAACAAGTGTCACTGTTTCTCTTCCTTTAAGTCTGTGCGTGTTACTATTGTGTTTTGTTTTGGGTTGGTTTTTTTTTTTTTTTTTTTTGAGACAAGATCTCACTATGTAGTCCAGGCTGGCCTTGAACTCAGTTAATCCTGCCTCTGCCTCCCAAATCCTGGGTTTGCAGCCGTGAGCAGCCTGTTGCTCTTCTTACAGTGCTGAGATCAAATTCAGGCCTCAACTAGTCAAGCACTTTAGCACTTAGCGACCTCTAGCCCACCCGTATTGTTCTACAGGCCTTGTTAAGCCTAAGGACCACCCTTCACCCCATCCCATAAAGCTGGTCATCTGATGTAGCACACGCCTGTAATCCCAGAATTTGTGAGGCTAAGCAGGAGGACTGCCATGAGTTTGAGGCCAGCCTGGGCTGCGTAGTTAAGACCAGCCTGAACTACAGCATGAGACCTTTTTTCAGAAAAACAAAACAAAGTTGATTATCTGTCTTTTGGACTGGGGGTGAGAAAGAACAGCTTCAGCCCCACCTTCTGAGTTTAGATATTCATCAGTGCTCTGGCTGAGGGTTTGCTTTGCTTTGGTGATGGTGGGGAACTTCAGACAAATTTCAGTAAGACAAGGAAGGTCCTGCCAACTGCATCTATGCGGACTCTGTCTGGGCAAGTTCACAGGACCCCTCAGCCTCAGATGCCATCCCTGGGTCCAGCCTGCATTTATACTGAGCCCAACAAGGCCAGACAGGCAGGCAAGGTCTTCTAGATGAAGGGTCCACTGCTGGGAGATTTGAGAGCACCTGGTCCCAAGCTCTTTCGGAACCCAGCATCAGGTGACATCGGAGTGACAGCCTGGTCTTCAGAGTTCAAGGTGCTTAGGTTAAAAAACCTGCATTTGCTGGGTGTA
>PVIR01043035.1:0-11973 GCA_004026965.1 Petromus typicus | reverse complement strand
AAGAAAGTCATATGAACTTAGCAAATAAAATAATATTAAGAATATTATTTAAATACTTTGTTGTGTATAAGCATTTTAGATTTCAAAATAAAACAAAAATTTTTATAATATTTATTATTTTAAAAACTTAAAAATATTAGTTTGGCCTGTAAGATAGTTTCTTAATTTATCAAGTATACATAGAGTACTCAAATCTAAATATTAATAATTCTGATTAAAATCTTTAAAATATTTTCTACTTAATATAATTCTCTTCGTAAGAAATATACCTTAATATATTATGATCATACCATCCTAAAAAACTCATTGTGATCTATCTTGATATTTGTGATTGTGTAATAACCAGAAAATTAATTGGGAATTTGAAGATTGCCTGCTGAACTCCTTTGAAAGTCTACATTTGTTCTCTGTTACTCAAAGAAGTCACTCTTAGTTAAATGTCCATGTTGTGTAGTTACTGTCCTTTTAAAAACTCATAGAAACCTGAAAACATGACTTAGATGCCAGGCTATTTAAAAATGTTTTAGTTTTATATCTTATTGGGCATTTCAATGGATTTTTATTGATATAATAGTTTGAATGAACTGTAGAAATCTTTAAGAACATAAAATGACATCTGAGTTTTTATTTCCACAATCCCAAGGCTATGGCCATGTCTCCTAGGCTTATGAAAAAGCTTGAATGAATTCAGGATAAATAAAGTGTGGCCACTGGTAATATCTCTTTAGGCACAGACTTTCACACATATTATGCCTGTTTTCCAGGACTAACCAAGTTTTCTCCCTGTGATGTACTGTATTTAACTTCTCCAGCACTTTGAAAAAATTGTTAAATGTTATACTGACTTTCTAGAATCACATACCATTTTGCCAGTCAACATTACTTAATGCAAATACATTAACTATCTTCAATGACTTTGCAAATATAATAAATAAATCCATGATAAAACAAATCTAAACAAGTATTTCTCCCGCTGAAAGATTATGCACACCATAAAAGTAACCGTTTCTAAATTTCTTTTGAGGCTTTAACTACATTTTTTATAATTTGGTGAAGGAGTGTATTAAATTCTGCTAAGTGGGCTGAAAAGTCTGTATAAGGAAAATTATACTATTTTTAAAAGAGTTACTAAATTATAAAAGAAACTTGGGTTAAAATTTAGGAAGCTAAATCAAAACTATAACTAGCTTACTGAGCTAATAATAAAGGTGCCAAACTCTCCTAATTGTTAGATCCCAATTAAATATGTAATAATTATTTTAACATTGAAGTAAAGCAGTGATTCAGGAAAGTGGAACTATTATGATTAAGAATTGAGCTTTGAAGCTTCTCTGTTCACGTTCAAGTTCTGATTATGATTTACACTTTTGACCTTGAAAAATTTACATAACCTTCTGAAGCCTGAAGCCTGAATGTTCGTATGTGTTAAATGGAAAAAAAGAAAGAAAGGAAAAAAAGAAAAAAGTTATACCTAACTTATTTCATCCTTGGATGAGTTAATTCCTGTGGGGTGCACAGCAGGACCAGAAAGATTATGTAGGTAAATAAGTAAATACTTTGAATCACATGAAGAGATGTAACTCAAGTTGCCATATTGTTTATAATTTCCTTTGATAGCATTTTTAGCTTTTCATCTTGTAGAGTTTTCAGACGGAAACCATAATTACGTTATGTCCTGTGATATTTCGCTTTCCAACAATGTAAAGCCAGAATCATGATTAGCTTCACCAATATTAACAAAAACTGTTGTAGGACTATAGAAATGTCCCCCAGGAAAGAAGGTACATCTGTATGAGCACGGTAGCTCACTTAATGGAAGTAAAAATGGTGGCATATATTCTTTATTTTCAGTTTGGATTTTCTCTCTTCATTTAAGCTCTTTAAGAGTAGGACATTCCCATCCAGGCACTGAAAGTCCTGTCACTATATTTGCTCAAGATCTAGAGTTTCTGAAGAAACTCGAGTTTCTCTCAGCTCTCTTTTTCTAACCCCTAAAATGTTTACAAAACTATATTATGTATGTTGTGTTAAATTAAAGTCTGTTTAGGAAGAGAAAAAACAATTAGAGCATGTTGAGTTGACTGTCGGTAAAACCATCTCTTAGTTCACTGAGAACAAAGCAGTATCGTTTAGGTAAAAAATGTCTTGGGCTTATATGACAAAGAAATTACCAGGTGAATTGACGTCCGCCCAGGAAAGTTAGAGATGATTAGATGAAAGGAAATCCAATAATGTAATAAAAGTAAACTACCCAGAAAATGTTAATACACAGTAATTAAGTTTCTTCTACATTTATTGGAAAGTATGAGAGAAGCCCGTGTTAACTAGACAAAGCAGAAGTATATTAAATTGAGTGTCACCAATTGGCATTAATTGTTACTTTAATATGACAGTAATTATACATTTAACAAATGTAGTTTATAAGAATATACTGATGGACCACTATAATAAGGTGTTATAAAATACTGCTCATTTTGAAGTTCAAATCTTTTAATAAATGATATTTGTCAAAAACGTTTATACAGTTAAATGAAAGCAATAAATATATCTGCCTTCACAAAAGGATAGAGAATAACCTGTGTTCATTATGTGAGCAAATGCCCATGGCCGGAGTCGGCTGGTGATTCACCCTTTAAAAGCTTCATCCGGGACTCTTTGGATTTGGAAATCCTGCGGGTCTTGTGCAAGCTTGAGACGTTGACGCTTTGCACTCTCGGCTTTGTGATAGTGCATCAAAGCACTTGGGGTTCATATGTCAGTCTCTCTGCTCCGGTCCCCTTCAGTAGTATCAACAGAACACATTTTCTGAAGAATTTTAAGTACTTCCAACCACTGTTGGAGACAGGAAGGACAAAGGTCAAAACATATTTTTTTTCTTAAGTAAGGGAAACAACACTGAACTTCAAAAAAAGAATTAAAGAAAACTGCTTGTTTTGTGTTTGGACTAAGGTTAGGGCTCTTCTCTTCCTGCTCGCTCATTCCTCCACCCCATGATCCTTGTGAAGGCAGCGAGTCAAACAGCCTCCTCCCTGTGCACCTCTGGACTCTGGGTGACTCCAGCTCGGAGCTCCCACTGACTTCAAAGAGGGGAAAGGCCACGGAAGAAACCCACAGGGTGTGAGCTCGGGTACAAAGCACGCCCTGAAGTCAGCTGAAGGGTAGCGCTGTTTCTTCCCCGTCATCTCATGGGTTCAATTAAGTTCCACCTTTGGTGTTATACAGCAGAATGTTTTCTTCTTTAGGTGAAAGGAAACATCTGTATGTTGTCAAAAACGTAAACAGCCACGGAACAATGATAATTCTGAATGCTCTTGTGTGTAGAAATATCCAAACAGACAGACACTAGGAAGATGTCCCCCATAGCGCTTCATAGGACCATGTGAAATAAAACTTGCTCTGTCCATGTTTATAACTTCGGTGGTGGCTACATATAGTGAGAAATCTATGATATGTTCTGAACCATCTGATCCGGGCTGAAGAATTCAGACAAGAGAGAAACAGAGAGACAGAGACAGAGAGAGGGGAGGAGCAACTGCTAAACTGATGCGCAGTTCGGAAGAAACTATTATGTAATAGGTTGATCACACAAACATTTCTTTCAAGTGTAAATGTTAAGCAAACATGATTCTCATCCTTCCTTCTCTTTCACCCCAAGTACTTAAACTTGATTTTATTTTGAAAAGAAAAGAAAAAACAGTGCATATTTTTCTAAAGTGGTTTTAATTAAAATATATCGTTAAAAATGTATAGTGCACTTATGTAAAGACTATGTTCAAGTCATGGTTTGATGATGTTGTTACTATTTTTAAACTGCAGTTCTTTTATGTTTTTTTTTTTTTTTTTTTTTTTTTTTTTTTTTTTTTTTTTTTTTTTTTTTTTTTTTTTTTTTTCCTTCTCTGGCTGCACGTCAAGCATTTTTAAGTTCCGCTGTCAAACATTATTTCACAGTATAATTTCTAATATTTCCACTAAGGTTTCCACGTTTCCATGTGGAATTCTTTGCATGCACATCATATTTATGCTATCCTTCTTCCAAAAATCTAGTAGTGAACTTTGCAACTGTGTGACTAATTTCCTCCAGAACTTCTCACTACCACGCACTCACGGAAGGTTCTACCATCCATCGCTACGCAAGAAGCTTTTCAATCAACCTATTTCCCTGATCATTTTACCTCCCAAGAGGTAAACGCTGATGCCTGTCGCCTCTCCAGAGTGAGACCTAGTTGCCATAACCATGTTTATGCAGATCATTCCCTCAAGAAGCCTTTATTCTTAGTAAAACATACAGCAAGCTGATGTTTGAGGAACTTACACAAAGGAGAGTAAGGTAAAATCATAATTATTCTTCTATGTGACCTTAAGGCTCTTATAAAGTACAACGTATTATATGCTCCACCCTAGGAATTGGCAAATTGGTCTAGTAGGAGGCGTCGTAGGTTAAATCTGGTCACACCCTTTCATTTCCCCCTCTCTGGCTCCTTTTCCCAACAGCAGCACAATGGAGTTACTGTAGCAAAGTACAGCACGACGGAGTTACTGTAGCAAAGTCTTTGTCTCCACCCAGCAATGCCTAAGAAGTTACAATCTGGCCTGAGAAAAAGTTGGAGAACTGCCTCTCTAGGCAAAAACAGCAATAATTCTTAGGGTTGGAACTTCTGTTCTGGTTTCCTATTGCCTTTTCCTGGTGAAACTTGGGAGGCAGTTCAGAAGAAATCTCAGGTCTCCTTCAGCCTCAGTTTTTTTTTTTTTTTTTTTTTTTTTTTTTTTTTTTTTTTTTTTTTTTTTTTTTTTTTTTTTTTTTTTTTTGTCATTCCTAGCAGGGATTCTTCATTTGGATTTTATGAATGAGATTTTTTAAAAATCTTTATTGGTACATTACATAAACATATCATGATTACACTCCATAATGGGGATTTGTACCAGTATAAGACACAACTTAATTCTCATCTTTTGCCATAGCCCTACCCACCCTACCGCCCTCCCCCATATACATAAAATTTGTTTCGTTACTTTTTTGTTACAATCTCATCATTTTTCTCCCTTCACCCTATTTTACATTGAGCATTTTCTATTTCAAACTATGGTGTGTGTGTTTCTTTTTATGCATCCTCCTTTCCCAGAGTGACATCTATTAATGGTGAATGGTAGATTTGGGTAGTTCTGTGCTTTAAACCAAAGGGTATTGCTTTGTCTGTGTTCAACTCTGTACAGAAATGTTCCATTCTCTAAAGTTCAAATTTCTCATCAGAAAATGATGGAACTATTTATACCCACTTGAAAAGTCTAAGGATGATAAGAAATGTGGCATTGTACATATCAATTTACAGCACATGTATGACATGTTCACCAGCAGTTGTACATCCCTGGATGAAAAACTTGTTTAATATTCAATGCAGAAAAAAAAAAAAAAAAAAAAAAACAGAACATACTTGCCACTCTTACCTCTGAATCAAACTCAACCTAAAAACAAATCATCATCATCATAATAACAGTACATAGTCTTACATCACTGAAGAATAAATTGAAATGTATCTGTGGTTTCATAGACAATGGAGAAGTGAGAAATAGGAGAGTACGTTTAATGAAATATAGACTGAAGAGCTTATATTAAGGTTCCATCTCATTTGCAAGAATAAATATATGAGAAATTGGGTATTTCTGCAAATATAAAAAGTATCATAGAAGTTTTAAATTTTTATTTTAGATATTTACTTTATTTATATATATTTTTCCTTGGTACTGGATATCAAACACAGGACTTTGAGCTTGTGAGGCAGGTACAGTACCATTGAACTATATCCCTGGCCCAATATTTCCTTTTTTATACTATCACAACAACTTTATTTGTCAGAAAAAAAAAGAAAAGAGTAGAATAAGCTATAAAAGAAGGTAGATTAATAAAATTTCTGGAGGTCTGGTCAATGATTTTAAAGATCATGCAGCATAACTATATATTGAATAGTTAAAGATTGAAAAAAAATAAGTTGCTAAAATAGTGGTTCTTAAATCTTTTCCAACCCAGAAAATCAAACAGAAATGATAAATTTAAGTCTAGTAAACAAGTCTGCTTATTGCACATCCTTCCCACTCTGAAGTGGGGCCGGCAGTGTTGAGAATGACAGGACATATGTCATGACTGTTCAAATTTCTGAAAGCCTTTGGTTACACGCTGCATAATTGGTTCCTGCTTAACGCAGAGCTTGCAAGAATTCGGGAGGAGACATAGGAGCAGATAAAGAATGAGTGGAAGAAACACAAAACAGACACTCCGGGTAAGAGGAACCATGTTCATTCTGGGGGGAAGTCTTGAGAGGGTCCTTCGCAGAGCACAGCTTAGATCTTAACTGCCTTTTATCTGAATAACTGATTCAGACAGGGGGATCAGATTTAAGTGGTTACATTTGCAGACGCTGATTGGAAGACAGCGAACAGAGAGATAGTTGCCAGAGAAATTCGGAAGGCATGGATGTACTTTATTACAGCACCAAAGAGCAGCACATGATATTTAGTAGTTATAAACATGTGAGACTCAGATTTCATTTACATGAAAATTTAGGGGAAGGAGCATAGTGATACAGCCTTAGAGTTTAGACACATGTGATACCACTGGCTAAAATAAAGACCCACAGGAGTCTGGATTTTAAAATTTTCATAATTAACACTTTGGAGACTTAAATATAATGCCAGATTGAGTTAAACAGCCTGCTTAGTTAGACAGAAATGATACCCTTTGAGGAAAACTATGCTGCTTGGAGAATTAGGATAGATTTTGAAATTTTCTCAGCTTGTAAGCCACTTCAAAGTACTACCAACAAATTAGTGACACAATTCTGATGTCTCTGTGAAATGAATAGATGGTGAAAGTCAATTTAAAAATACAAGAGAAAGGGCCCACCAAGTGCTTGACATGATCTCTCTCATGGGTTTGTGTGTATAAAGAGGATGTCACCAAGTGAGTCTGTACACTTTGGATAGTCAAGTGACTGACTAAATGAATGAATGAATGCTAGGTTGATATGAGAATGTTCTCTGTCTCCAATTTATCAATTGAAAATTTATTTTTTAAAAACGTGTTCTTCAAAAACAGCACACTTGCTAGGGTCTGCACTCTAAGTTCAATTTAAAGAAAGCAAGTTAGTCATTGCCACTGTTAGCTTTCAAAGTGAACAGAGAATTTGTAGGTCAGAGGAAGCAAATGGTTTCCTTAAACTGCACAGCCACACTACATGAACAGTCAGATGACTCTCACTGACTTTGAAGAGAAAACACTTAGAATATCGTAGTATGCAGTGCTCTTCATGTTCGTGTTTAATTGATTGTACAAAATATTCCAGGGTGATGACAAAATCCCTGCTTGTCACTGATTTATTGTATCAGAGTAGAGAAGAAAGTACAGAAAATCAGCAAACACATTTAAAAACAAAACAAAACAAAAAGCACCCCTTGAGTCAGGGAGTTTCATTTTTAAACTGGCCAGCTGATTCACATAAAAACAAAGCTGAGTAGATAAAAGAAAAGGAAATCAGATCAAATTAAATGCCTGGAATTATTTTCACAAATATTAGCTTGTGATACCAAAGGTCCTATATATTCCAGCTCAGAGTTAAGCATGATTTCTGATTAATTCAGAGCAAATGAAGTCACAGACAGAAACCATACTCCCCAAATCTCCCACTTGGAGGAACAGAGTTAGACACAGGTAATAAATCAATTTTATCTCTGTGCTTCCTTGTGGAATATGCTGGAAAGATTATGAAGCAATATGCAGGCTCTTTTGTAAAGTAATACAAAGGAAAATTATGTTTTACAACTAAGAGACTGTGAATAGGAGAGCTGTCCTGTTGGAATTGAGTGGGCCACTTTCAAATTCCTAAATTCTATTTTTACTATGATTTTGGAAAGATTTGGGGTAGAAGGCTATTTCTCCGTAGATCTATTACTTATTGCCACTCAAAATACTGTCTTAGCCACCAGTTGTTGAAAACATTCTTACATACTAGTAGAAGATGCAGACAGGTTCCAAGCTTCCATTTTAAAAGGTAATATCTATTTATTTATAATAGATATATATTTATAATTTTGTTGTTTGCCTTCCCGAGAAATAAAGATTGACATCTGTATAAGATTCTATAGCACAGACATTGTAGGAGGTACAATATTAAAAAGTGCAACAAAAAGGTAGAATAATCATTACACTTTTGATGCCTTAAACAATTCTTTGGTACTGCAAAAAGTTTTATGTCATGAAATAATTTATATTAAACATTTTCTAAGAGATAAGGTTTATTGTTTTTGTTATTTTAGCAAAAAACGGGATCAGTGACTTTAATTTGCTGGAAAGGATTCTGTATCTAGAAATTCAATCCCATTCTTTCTTCCTTGAAACACACAGTAATAAAGATAACAAAATGAAGGGCCTGGAACTTATTGATTGTTAATTGAATGCCTACTTTGCCCTAGACATTATTCTAGATATTGGAGAAAAATATCAATGGGGAAAAGAAGTAGGACAGAACTCTGAAAGGAAAAAGATACAAGTGACTTTTCAAAATCCTTGCCAAGGCAAATAGGAATGGCTGTCAGCAGTTATATTACACATAACTTCATGAAAGGAAGTCAGAGTACTCTAAACAATTATGTACTATGGCGAGACTCCTCCAGTTTATCATTTTTCTTATGCTTCAAAAGATTATAAATATAAAAATGTAAAAATAAGAGTATATAAAATGACTATGTTGTAATTTAAAACGTTGAGCACAATAACAACCTTCCCAAGTGGTTTGCATCGTCTCCAACTTGAAGTGTAAGAAATCTATGTACCATAAATATGCCCTACTGGATAGTGATGGTACTGGAGTCTTTGAGGAGCAGATCCAAAGCACTTTGACTTGGAGAGCATCTCCAGGACACCATAAAGAAACTAGTAAGGGATGACCAAGGGGATGACAGTCTCTAATAAGAAGCCAGGATTATTGGAGCTTCAGGGGATAAGAGATATCCCAACTCTGGGGTCCCTTTTGCTCCAGAGAGGAAAGGAGATTCTAGATAAGAGAGAAATCCTGATGCAAATCCTCACTTCACACACCTTCTGCATAGGAGGAGAGAGTCCTGAACAAAAAACACTTTTTATTTCAACTGTACATTTCCTTTTGTTCGGTGCTGCTCCACATAAACTCACTTTACCTTTATACCATTTATAAACACCAGGACAGGATATTTTATCCTGTATTGTCTTAAAAGTCACGCTAGCTCATATATATTCTTTACTTGGTTCTTCTACATTTATAAATATCCTTCTGATGTGGCTGTGGTGCTGATGTTTTAAAATAGTGCTTGATATATCCCTCGGTGATCTAAGAATGTCGTGCATCTCAGTTTCATCTTTCTTTCCTTCTTTGGAATCTTCTTATGGTTTCCACAGTGATTAAAATGAACACTCATAAATATCTCCTCACAACCACCCATTTGCAAAAAGGCTCACATATTTGTGTAGATAGAAATCCAATCTTAGTAGTACATTTTTAATGATAAAAAAAACCCAAACCTTGAACTGTCTGTATTGACTAAACCTGGAATAAAAATATTCTTACTTAACCATTTCTTCTCCATCAAGCTTCATAATTTCTCTTATTGTCATCACATTTTTTTCAATGCACCTAAAAGAATTTGAACTTTTCAGAAAATGCAAGAAAGGGCTTCATTTGAATTTTTCACTCTACTTCTGGTCAATAAATTTCAGCTCTCTACCCAAAACTGAAAGGTGAAGTAATTATATCTAGATTATTTGAAAGAATCTTCAGAACAGCCCTGGGAGACAATTTGAGCTGAACACAGAATGAATGAGTGGAAGAGAAAAGTCCAAAGCCTTGTCTTCTATGTCAGTCTTCCAGACTGTGGCATCTCTGATTTCATTTTCTTTTTCTCTTCAGCTGAGGGTACAAAAGGGAAGAGGAGGGGGAAGGCAAAACTACTCACCTTGAACCTTCGTACATTGCTTGATGCCCAACTAACGTAGTAGCACTTGATACAGCTGGTGATAGACAAGTATGAAGTTACAGAAATGAATGGCAGGGAGTCATACAGTTTATTCCAGCCCCATGATTCCTATTATAAGAATAATATTAGAAGGTCCTTGTGTAGAATTTCTTAGTTGGTCAAAAATCTGAAAACTGTGTTCATGCTGTATCTGTGTATGAAGATGGCAGGACTTGAGAGCACATTTCCATGTCTGATTTGTTATGTTCCAACTCCTTTATTTTACCATTAGAGAACATGTGATTAGAAAAAGGTTGAACACTGATCAGTGCTAACATATCCAACTGGAGGACAGATTTGTTCAGTCTCATGGCATCATTTTTATGTGCTAGACTTTCTTATACATCTAAGAGTGTGCACATACATGCACACAGACACACACAAACACATGAACACACAAATACATACAAGCACACACACAAACACATACACACATGAACACACAAACACTTGTGCACACAAACACAAACATACGCTTTCTCTTTAAACTTATTTTGCTAAAATCCTTCTGGACTTGATATGTTTGAAGATTTGAGTAAATAATGTTTTAAAAATTGCTTGAAGAAGATCAAGAGGATTTTTGACTGCAGGAAAAAACCACAGCAAAGAGCTAAAATCCTGCCAAAGTAGACAAATGTGCAGCAGTTATGTTGCTGTAGGGCAGGCACCCCTGTCTCCTTGAGATTTTCCTCTCAGTTCATCATCCATGGAAAGGTAGATGTGGGACTGTCGCCATCATCCTTGAGCTTCCAATGCATATTAGGACCTGAAAGCTGGGTGAACAGCGTCTACACAAAGTGGCGCTGGTCTCTTTTGGTTACAGTTTATTAGATGAATTTTTGAGACGACACTTAGTGGATGTGAAGTCAGTGTGTTTGTACGAAAACAATAAAGAGTGTTTGACACCCAGAAGCAAACCTCCTGACTTTCGCAAAGTAGAATTTCTTAAATTGATCTGTGTGCCTGGGACTTTGCAGTGTCTTATAGTGGATGCCCTCATCTGTTTTCATTCAAAATACATGCAATCTGTGGTTGATAGATTTCTTATTTCTTTATCTAATAAGAAACAGGGCAAGAAGAAATGAATAGTAGTACAAGCGAGGCTTCTTCTGCATTTAGAATCCAGTCAAAAGTAACAGGATTTTAAACATCATTCACTGTTTCATACTAATTTATGTGATATATGTACCAGGATCACTGTCAATAAATTGGATTCTTATCCATAATGAAAATAATTAATGCTGTGACTCACCAGGGACTTACTCTGTACCAAGTAGCAGCACAAATTCTGGTGATGGTGATCAGATTAGTAGGGATAAGGGAGAACAAGCAAAATGTTCCAAAAGCCAGGTAACTTGGAAAAGACCTGAAAATACGTTATTCTACCATCAGATATTTTTGTTTTCTGTTCTCTATAATGGAAGGTTCCAAGAGAGACTTAGGATTATGAACACTTTAAATTGCAAGAAGAATTGTGAAAAATATGGCAAATACTTACATTTAAAAATTATTTTCCCTAAAAGACACTATCAATACTGTTGCTCTCAACATACTTATCCCACCTCATTTGCTTCTACCTAAAAATAGTCTGCAACTTCTCCTTTGTGACTATTTTGACTTACATTTTTGTGGACCTGAACCAATCCAAACTATTTATCTGCCGTGATCTTTTCGACATTAGAAAACAGGTAAAAAGTCTGGGGTAGGGATTTAGCTTAGTGATTCTGGTGCCTGCCTTACAAGTACAAGAGTCTGGGTTCAATCCCTGGTAACTACATACAACAGTTCTGGGAGTAGAGACTGACCCCCAGCAGCAATCAGAACCACATATTACAATCACTGCCGGGTGTAGTGCCTCATGCCTGTAATCCCTGCACTTGGGAGGCAGAGGCAGGAGGACTGCTATGAGTTTAAGGCTGAGCTCAGGACCAGCCTGAA
>PVIR01043034.1:0-11895 GCA_004026965.1 Petromus typicus | reverse complement strand
AAAAAAAAAAAAAAAATGTATCTCCTACATACTCAACCCCAGGCATTTACATTATGGAGGCACAACAATAAGACTCAGGCACATACCTTAATCCCAGCACTAGAGACCAAACTGGGCACACAACCAAGTTCAAGGCCATCCTAGATTACACAGTAAGCCTTCATCTCAAAAAAAAAAAAAAAAAAACCAAGAAAGTAATTGAAAAATGAATAAAAATTTTTGTCAAGAACAAATACAAGGAAACAGGTCCAGGCAACATCCAAACCAACGCGAAGAAGACAAAGGAAAGTCTTGGAGGTGGGTGTGTGTGTTAATACAATGACAGTGGTAAATACTAAAAAGCAGGGGAGGGTTGATTACAAGAAAAAAAGAAGGCCAAAATGTATCCCAGGGATTCCACGCTTGCCAGGCAATTGCAAGGTCTTGAGTTGGGTCACCAGCACCACACCAAAAAAAGAAGAAGAAAGAAAAGTAATAAAAATATGGCAAGAAGGCTAGGGATTTCACTCAGTGCAACATGCCTGCCTTACAAGTGCAAGATTCTGAGTTCAATTCCCAGCATCAGGGGGGAAAAAAAAGAAGGGAGAAAAAGAAAGAAGAAGAAAGGAGGAGGCAAGAAAAAAGTGATTATACACTCAAAAAAGAATATAAGGAAATGTTATCATATAGTTCTTGCCTCTGGTATGAACTGTATTATATCAAAGTAATGTAAAAATTAGTTATTGACTTTTGACTATAAAAAAATCAAGTCATAAAGTATAAAGGAGTAGAATTCATAGTGTATATATGTTCTCACCCTTGACAATGTGAAAGTAGAAGTGACAGCTCTAAGGACACAAAGAGGAAAAGGAGAAAAATTATTCCTTGTGAAATCAAGATAGGCAATGTACATAAACATTAAAGAAATAGGTAATACTACAGAAATTGCAGCATAAACAGAGAAACTAAAACTGATGCATCTACAGGGAAAGAAGATATAAAGATGCAAATCCTCATTTATCAGCAGAAATCCAACATATAAATTATAAAATAAGCATATTATTTAGTCACAATAATACCACACAAAGAAACCTGAAAGCTTTCTGTGGAGAGGACAGAGGAAGACTGGTTCATCTTAACATTCTAGCTGTTTGACTTTTTAAAATCATGTCAGCATGATTTTAAAATCATGACAGCACTTTGTAAAAATTTGAAATAGACTTAAAATCATGATCTCATGAAAAACACAAAAATCCTGCCCAAATTCTTCCCTATATCAGTGTTGGCAAGCCTTTCAGAGCGTCCAATGATAATAGGTGGGAAAGGCCCACATGTCTTAGGTTCACCACCACTGCCCTTTGCTATAATTTACTGAATAAAATTTTAAATCAACTGGTCACGGTGGTACATCCTTACAATCCTAGCACTTGAGAGGCAGAGGCAGAAGAATCACTTCAAGTAAGATCATGTCTCAAAAAAAAGAGTTAATCTTCCACTTCTAACAGGATTAATAACTTCTCAGGCTTTAAAAACATTTAAGAGCTGGGCATAAGAATCTCAGTACTGGGGGGCTGGTTTATGTTCACGACATGTCTGAATTCTTCTTTCATCCCCTTCTCTTTCAACATCCCTTGATTCCCTTTTTATCTGCCAATTTAATCTTCCTATTTCCTACTATCTTTTACTTTGGTCTTTACTGATACCGATTTTCTCATTAAGAAAAATCATACGATGTTTAAGCCTGTATGTCTGATTTATTTCACTAAACATCCATTCAAGATGCATCCAATTTTCCTACAAATGGCTCGAAATTATTTTATATCTTCCTCTCTAAAGCATCTTACGAGAACTGCCGTGGCCCAGATCAGTCTCCTAACTCGCAGATCCAATGCGACTGCAGCACTTGAGAGGAATTCTCAGCTTCACTCATCCCTCCACCTGCCAGCAAGCTACAACGCGCAGGGCAGGCTCTCGGCTCCCCAACCAAGTTCTGTCAAGTGGATCCCACAGCACCCAGACAAGACAAAACAAGTCCAGATGGTGGCGCTCGCCTGTAACCCCAGTCCAAGGAAGGCTGAGGGAGACGGACTTGGGCCACAAACCAAGTTCACAGCCAGCCAGAACTACACACAAGACCCTGCCTCAAAAATCAAAACAAAACGGGGGTGGAGGGCGGGAATAAGAGGAAAGCACAGGAAGAGGAGAAAGAGCAGCAGCACCAGCACCAGCATGCACACTCTTTAAGTTCTCCTAACGCTAACCTACCACCAACACACAAACACACATGCACACGCAAGCACACACGCGGGCACACACACACATACACACACGGGCGCGCTCCCCCAGGAGGACCCTAAATATACACCACACACACACACACACACACACACACACACACACACACACACACACACACACACACACACACACACACACACACACACACACACGAGCCCCCAAGAGGACCCTACAAAAAAGGGAGGGGTGAAGGGTGAGGTACTCCCTGAAAGTAGATCCGACTCATAGCAGTTGCCTTAAAGAGGTGGCCTGGATTTCTCCAAGCCCAGATCCGGAATCCTGCTACAGACAGAATGGGGAGACTGCCTACACAGTTAACTCATTGCTAACCATTACAGGAAATTTCTCCCCTACTGCTTACTCGAAATCGCCCAACAAGTGCATTTTATTATTTCATATTTGAAGAAATTTAGGGGAGCATCCAGAATATAAAGGGTAACAACACACTGCACCATTTTATATCCCAGTATTAAAATCTTAGATTCACCTTATCAGGAAATCCCTTCCAATCTACTATCTCTGGAATGAGAAAGTCAAAACAAGTAATAGCCACCTAAAATAGTCTTAAAAGTGTTCCAAAAATCTTACTTGGGGCTCCTTTTGCCAAACCACAGCCTCTTTTCTTCCACGAACAGAAAATTGTCACTTAAACAAGTTTGAAATGCTGCAACCAATTATTCTTCCTCATATTTATAGATGCGTGCTACTTTTTTTAAAGTTTTAAAACCCATTTTTACCAAGCACTACAACAAGCATCTACAATTATGTGCAACTATACTCCTACTCAACAGACAAACAATTCTACTCCTTCTCTAACTTTCTAATTCTCCAAGAAGCAGGTCAAATATTTTCTACTCCTGGTACCAAACAAAAAAGGGATGAAACACTATGCAACTGTAATCTACTATGTTGTTCCAATTACCTAACAAGCTTAAAATTATGATTGGGTTACCAGAGAATTACTATTCAAAATAAAAATGTATTTACAACTCTCATTCAGAAGGGAATGGGGGGAAGCATCCGGGTAACCAGAGGTCAAGCTCTGACTTTCCATGCAGGCTACATCAAGACATTATTTTTTTTCCTGTTCTAATATACTATAAAATCTTACCAACACAGGGGGCCAGGGAGTTAGCTCGGTGGTTCCGGCGCCTGTCTCGCAAGTGCAAGGACCCGGGTTCGATTTCCCGGTAACCATATAACAATACTGGGTGTGGAGACCCACACTCAGCAGCAACCAGTACCACATACCACAGTGCCAGGCATGGTGGCTCACGCCTGTAATCCCAGCACTCGGGAGGCAGAGGCAGGAGGATTGTGATGTGAGTTTGAGGCTGAGCTCAGGGCCAGCCTGAACCACAAAGCGAGACCCTGTCTCCAAAAACCTAAAAAAAAAAAAAAAAAAAAACTTACCAACACAGAACCCTGATTATTACAAAATATTTTCCAGATCTAAAATGTTACAGTACTCTCACTAAAATTCAGAATACATTAAAAGGAAAGATTTAAAACAAAATTAAGATACTGGAATTCCAGCACTTGGAAGGAAGAAGCAGGAGGACTGCTCTGAGTGTGAGGCTGGGCTGAGCTACACAGTGAGTTCAGGACCAGCCTGAATTACAAAGTGAGACCCTGTCTCAAAAAACAACAACAACAAACTAAGACAGTAGTCGTTTTACAAAGCAGCATTCACCAACGCTTATGCGCCAACAGACCCAAAAACAAATGCAGGTTTGGGGTCAGAAGAAAAGAAATGAAAACTAGAAGTCCATTCTTTTAACAAAATCAATGTCATTTCAAAGAACCATTAATGCTGAACATGAAATTAAGTAAATGTGTCTCAAAGATGCAAGTTTTCATTTTTATTTCAATTTATATTTTTACATATAAATTCTACACAAGTTGTAACAGCAGGATTCTTGTTCTAATGACAAAAGTCATTGATGAATTATACATAAATTACAAAGATTTGCCAAAGGTGAAAACTGCTCGAGTTAATTTTTTTTAAGTGAAAAATTCATTTCTATTACTACCAACAGATTTCTTAGCCAATCATCTTATTTCACTCTTCCATCACAACACCTCTTAAAATGTGGCCAGACTGGCATGGTCTGTAACACCAAAAACCAGTGGGCAGTGGGGTTCCGCAACAACTACTGGCATAATTAATATATCACTCCCCTCCCAGTGTATTTATCTGAAATAATTTAACTTTTCAACATTTTTGTAGTGAAAGAGAAGATTTACTACTACTCCTAAGCTGTTACAGAGAACAGAAACAAAACAAAACCATGATTACAACTTGGGGTGGGGGGTGGACCGGAGGATGTGGCTTAGTATTGAAGCAATTGCTCTGCACGCCCAAGTCCCCAGACTAACAATACAAGGGCGTAAAGAAACACTTTCATTTCTCCTCCCAGTACTGTGTTCTACTAATGAGAATGAAAAAAAAAAAGTTTTGAACTTCCAAAAATTCAAAGATTTTACTAATTTGTTAAATGCACTAAAAAAGGGGGAGGCGAACATAACTACACAAAAGATAATTTTTCTATGTATCCAGTTAGAGCAAATGTCTTAAAATATGTCATACAATGAGCTTATAATCACAGCTGGGCATGGTGGTGCACACCTCTATCCCCAACACTTGGGAAGCCGAGGCAAGAGATTACTGAGTTGCAGGCCAGCCAGGTGCTATATAAGGAGATTCAAGGCCAGCCTAGAGTACATAGTCAGGATATGTCTTTTAAAAAAAAAAAAATTAAGTTTAAATTAATGATATGAAAAATGATTATGAACCCTATCACACTATCTCATTAAGTAAAATTTTCTAGGGCTGAGAATTTAGCTCAGTAGTTTCCACACCTGCCTTGCAAGAGGAAGATCATAAGTTTGATACCTGGTACAAAAATAAATAAAACTCTATAAAACATTACTGCACAGGGCACGGTGGCTCACACCTGTAATCTCAACACTCAGGAGACACAGGCAGGAGAACTGCTATGAATTCAAGGCCAGCCTGAGCTACATAGTGAGTTCAGAGCTGCCTGAACTACAAAGCAAGACCCTGTCTCAAAAAAAACTAAACTATTACTGCACAATTCACAAAAAAAAATGGTAAAGCTCAAAAATGTTCAATAGTAGCTAGGTGTGGTATGACACACTTATAATTCTAGCCCTTGGGAAGTTGAGGGCAGGAAGATCAAAACAGTAATCAGTTCAACTATTAATCAAGTAAAATCAATTAAAAATGTAAATATTACAGTATTATTTTTCAGTTATTAAGGAAATAAAGGTTCAATGAAATAGGTCTTATCACACATTGCTACTGACTACATGACCTGATAGTCCTTTGAGGGAGAGATGTTTCAAATTTTTAATCAAAGTCCACATTTTAGTAAAACCTTCTTAGAACTTGGAAACAGGCAACATCCTAAAGCTTTCTCTTTTATCTTTTCTATTTGTACGTTTGTTTGTTGAGATAAGGTTTAACAGTATAATTCAGGCTGAAACTAAACTATGTATGTGAAGCTGGCCTCGAGCCTGCAGCAGTCCTCTTGCCTTTGCCTCTAGTACTGGGTTTACACGCATGGCAAGCTTTCTAAAATGTCTACACCCTCCTACTTTTCTCAATAACAATATGTAAGGATTCTATTATCGTCTATAGTTTAAAGATAACTAAACACATATAGGCACATTAAACAGTTTGCACAAACTCCAACAACTACAGTAATGAGGCTAGAAGTTGACACCAGGCAAATGGACACTGGACCCCTACGCCTGTTAAGATATAAAGGGGAGTCATAAAGTGCTACTTCCTTTTAACCTAGTGACCTTGATATTGAAATCTGTCCTATCAAATTAACTCAAAATATGAAAAGGCAAGCCAGCTTTAGCTCAATGGTTCTGGCACCTGCCTCCCAAGTGTAAGATCTCACATTAGAACCCTGGTATCAAAATATACATATATATGAAAACGCTTTACCATAATAAAAATGTTAATCAGGATATGGTACACAGAGCAGAAGAGAAGAAGAGTAGTGCAATAGGGGAGGGGAAAGTGGTGACGTAAAGGATGGTTTACTTGGAGAAAATTAACCCTTCAAAAATCCCATGAACAGCCAGGTGTGGTGCTGCACACCTGTAATACCAGCAATTGGGAGGCTGTGGCAGGAGGATCCTCACAAGTTTGAGGCCAGTCTAGGCTACACAGCAAGTTCAAGTCCAGTCTGAATTACAGAGAAAAACCACATCTCAAACAAAAGAAAACAAAACAAATGCTATGAAGACTAATAACATAACAGTTTTGTTTGACATATAAACAGGGAAAAGTAGGCAACAAAATTCTTTTTTATACCATGGTTAATTTCATAAAAGCAAAATATGAAAAAAGTTGGAAAGAAAACAAATTAAAGTAGCAGTATCTTAAATGGCATGATTGTTTTTGTTGTTGTTCTGCAATTAGAGGTGTGTACCACACCATACCACACCCAGCCTAAAGAGTGAATTTTTACTTCCTTTCCCCTGTTCCAAATTTTCTGTGAAAAAATATTATTTTAAGTGAAATTAAAGTAAGTAAAGGATCAAATTTCCACAGTTAGAAATCCACAAATTAGGGCCAGGGATTTAGCTCAGTGGTTCCGTCGTCTGTCTTGTAAACTCAAGGGCCCTGTTCGATCCCCAGTAACCACATACAATACTGGGTGTGGAGACTCTCGCCCAGCAGCAATCAGTACCACATACCACAGTGCCGGGCATGGTGGCTCACGCCTGTAATCCCACCACTCAGGAGGCAGAGACAGGAGGATTGCTGTGATGTGAGTTTGAGGCTGAGCTCACACCCAGCCTAAACTACAAAGTGAGAGCCTGTCTCATTAAAAAAAAAAAAAAAGAAATCCACAAATTAGAGTCAAGGATTTAGCTCAGTGGTTCTGGCTAGCGTCTGCCTGGCACGCTCAAGGTCCTGGGTTCGATCCCCGTAACTATATGCCACAATTCTACAGGTAATGATTCATGCCTATAAACGCAGCACTCGGGAGGCAGAGGCAAGACGACTGGTGTGAGTTCGAGGCTAGCCTGAATTACAAAGCCAGACTGTATCTCAAAAAAAAAAAAAAAAAGTATTCAGATTAACAAATACTAGGACTAAAAAGTGTGGTCATAATGTAATCTCTTAAATAGATCTTAGATATATAACTCAAGAAATAGGAAAGTCCAGAACTACTTTTCTTTTCTTTTCTCTTTTTTTAAGACAGGGTCTTGCTTTTCTAGTTCAGGCTGGCCCTGAGTCCCTGTGTAGCCCTGAGGAACCTTAAACTCACAGCAATCCTCCTGCCTCTGCCTCCCTTGTGCTGGGAGTACAGGTGCCTGGCAATGTGGTATGTGATACTGACTGCTGGTGAATGTGAGTCATCATGACTGGCATTGTTGTACGGCCCGCATTGTTGTACGTGGTTACAGGGAATCTAACCTGGGACTCTGTGCTTGCTTGCAAGACAGGTGCCAGAACCACTTAGCTAAATCCTCGACTCAATACTACTTTTCTTTAACTCAAAATTACCATTAAATCCTTTTCTCAGCATTATTTCCAATGCCATTCCTAAGCAAGAAACAACCTTAGAAGAGTCAGGTGTAGTGTGCATATATAACCCCAGCACTTTAGGAATCTGAGGCAGAAGAATCACACGTTCAAGCCTAGCTCATCAATTTGACAAGACTGTTTCAAAACAAAGAATTTTAAAAGTGCTGGGAAGGTAGCTCAGTGAAAAGACACTGTGTTCGATCTCTAGTACAAAGGAATAAACAAGCCAAGCATGGTCTGCAAATGCCTATAATCCCAGCATTTGGAAGGCTGAGCCAGGAGGAGCACCATGAGTTTCAGGCCAACCTTCACTACATAATGAGTTCAAACTAGCCTGAACTACGCAGACTCTGTCTCAAAGAAAAGGAAAAAATAATCCCACACAAAGCAAATAATATCAAAAACATAGCGCACTCTAGCTACCAAGGATACAATGTTGAAAATCATAGTCACCATGTTAAATACTCACTGATCATCATCAACTTCCCCTGGCTCCCAGATATATTTGCAAAATCAAACTTAACAGGGCCAGGGATTTAGCTCCGTGGTTCTGTCATCTGCCTTGCAAGCCCAAGGTAACCACACACCACAATGCCAGGCGTGGTGACTCACATCTGTAATCCCAGTGTGTGGGAAGCAGAGGCAGGAAAACTGCAGTGAGTTTGAGGCTTGCCTGGGCTACATAGTGAGCTCAGGGCCAGCCTGAACTACAAAAGCAAGACCCTGTCTCAAAATGATGATAATAATAATAATAATAATAAAAATAATGATAAAAAAGAGTGGCAGTTATTGGAACCTAAGTTTTAAGTACTTTCTTACCAATTATATTTGAAGTACTAAAGTTTGACAAACTTTACTTAAATTACAGCAGTCTAAAGTTATTCATGTAACAACCTTACTCCTGCTCACATACCTCAAAATGCTTCCCTCAATAGAGCCATATACACCCTCCTGAACACTTGCAACCTGGCTTTTTAAACATCACCCTATTCATCAAAGGGCAGCTTCCCTTGAAGATTACCTATCAGCAATGACATGACATCACTTCCTAAATAGACTTCTTCCAGGGAACCAGTTTGAGGAGGAAGAAACCCTCATGTCTTCTCCATCCAAAACAGTTCCCATCACAGGACATTTTATTTTTAGATGAAATGTTCTTATTCTGGGGGCTAGGAACCCTTTGAAAGTGTCATTAAGGTTCTCCATTAAATTATACAAAAAAATGCATATCTAGAGTATCGAAAGAGACAAGACACTAAAGACACAGGTAACCTCAAAAAGATTAAGAGCCATAATGTAGGCAGGGTGTATCCGTGCATACTTGTAATCCCAGCACTCAGGAGGCTGAAGCAAGTGGATCCTCACAAGGCCAGCCTGAGGTACACAGTGAGTGCAAGGTCAGCCTCAACTATATAGTGAGACTTTATCTCAAAAAATAAATAGAAATTTAAAAACATCACATTTAATCAACCCTACAGCATGATTAGGCAGTCTTAATAATCCTACTCTATTCCTGCTTATTCAATACTACAGATAAAATGTTTGCTTTATTCACACCACTCTAAGGACTTTCCACACATTCACTGAATTCCAACAACCCTAAGAAATGGGTGCCACTATTATTCTACTTAGCAAATGAAGCTACTGAAGCACAAAGATGCTAAGTCATTTGTCCAAGATCACATGGCTCTATAAAAACTCTAAAGTTCTCCAAAAAGATGGGCTACTTAGGGACACATTTCCTACTTTTGTTAGCTAACATGTTCTTTTGTTTAGTCAGAAGAGAAAATTAAGTGATTTTTGTCGTCAAAGATTCATCTTTCAGAGGCTTCCAATTATAAATACACAGACCAGCAAATTTAAGAAAGTATCACAGTACTTGAAGGGAGAACCTGAATGACACTGATTTGTCCCAGACTTAAACCTGGTATAAGGGCCAGGGATTTAGCTCAGTGGTTCTGACACCTGCCTTGCAATCCCAAGGTCCCAAGTCCAATCAAAGTTCAATCCCTTGTAACTACATACCACAATGCCGGGCATAGTGACCCACACCCATCAGCAATCAGTAGCACACCACAGTGCCAGGCGTGGTAGCTCACACCTGTAATCCTGGCACTCAGGAGGCAGAGGTAGGATTGTTGTGAGATCAAGGCTCACCTGGGCTACACAGTGAGCTCAAAGCCAGCCTGAACTACGAAATGCGAGGCCCTATCTGAATAACCTGATAGATATCTTGTTTGTTTGGGTTTTTTTTGAGACAGAGTCTCATTTTTTGTAGTTCAGGCTGGCTCTGAGTTCAGCCTTGAACTCACAGCAATCCTCCTGCCTCTGCCTCTGCCTCTGCCTCCCGAGTGCTGGGATTACAGGCATGAGCCACCACACCTGGCACTGGGGTATGTGGTTCTGATTGCTGTTGGATGTGAGTCTCCATCCCGGCACTGTATGGTTACCAGCCTTATACACTTGCAAGGCAGGTGCTGAATTACTGAGCTAAATCCCAGGCCCTTCATAGGATATTTTTTAACTAACCATGAAAAAAATTAAAGGTGGGGCCTGGGATTTAGCTCAAGTGGTACCAAACCTACCTTGCAAGCAATGGGCCCCAAGTTCAATCCCTCCCTCCAAAAAATTAAAGGTGTGCTCACTTTTAATGTTGAAAATCATAGTCACCATGTTAGAGACATTCATTGATCATCATCTTCTTCACCTGAGTCTCTAATATATTTGTAAAATCAAACTTAAGAGGGCAAAGGATTCAGCTCAGTGGTCCCAGTGTGGCCACAAACACCTGCAATCTCCACCTCTCAGGAAACTGTGGCAGGAAGATCGTGACTACCACACCAGCCTAAACAATTTAGCAACCCCTTGTTTCAAAATAAAAAGAGGGATTTGGGGTACAGGTTAGTGGTAGAATGCTCCTAGGCTGCCATTTAAAAGTTATCTATTGATAACACGATCTTGTATGCAAAAAAACCTAAGAAACCTACAAAAACTACTAACTCTCGCAAGTGAATATAAGAAGATAACAGAATACATGACCAACAAACACCAATTCTATCTTACACACTAGAAATTATTTACAAATTAAGAAGCAAGGGCTCAACGGTTCCAACACCTGCCTTCCAAGCGCAAAGTCCCAAGTACCATCTCCAGTATATAAAAAGTAATGAAGCAATTCCACGTACAACATCAAAAAGAACTAAATGCTTAGTAACAAAATGTGTAATACTTTGTACCCTAAAAATTTTAAAATTAAAATCGCTTTTTTTTTTTTTTTTTTTGAGATAGCATCTCACTTTGTAGTTCAGGCTGGCCCTGAGCTCACTATGTAGCCCAGGAGAGCCTGAAAGTCACAGCAAGCCTCCTGCCTCTGAACTTCGGAGTGCTGGGATTAGAGTATTGAGCCACCACGCCCTGCACGTGATAAATAGTGTTTGATTGCTGGTGGGCATGAGTGACCACGCCCAGCGTGAGGTTACAGAAGACCGTACTCTAGCCGTTGTGCTTGCAAGCCAAGTACTGGAACCACTGAGCTAGCCTGGTCCCGTTTTTATTTTTTAATTTTTTTGAGACAGAGTCTCACTTTGTAATTCAGGCTAGCCTCAAACTAACAGCAATCCTCCTGTCTCTGTCTCCTAAATTCTGGGGTTACAGGTATGAGCCACCACACCTGGCTTTATGTGGTTACTAGAGGGATCGAACTCAGGACCTTGTGTTCATGAGGCAGATGCCCAAACCACTGAGCTGAATCCCCAGCCCCTTTCACTTCTCATACTTAACTTAAAAAGTTAAGGCCAGCTTCAAATCCTCATCTAATTAATCTTTAATAATTGTGTAACTTGGGCCGGGGAGTTAGCTCAGTGGTTCCGGCGCCTGTCTCTCGCAAGCGCAAGGACCCGGGTTCGATTCCCCGGTAACCACATAACAATACTGGGTGTGGAGACCCACACCCAGGAGCAACCAGTACCACATACCACAGTGCCGGGCGTGGTGGCTCACGCCTGTAGTCCCAGCACTCGGGAGGCAGAGGCAGGAGGATT
>PVIR01043033.1:0-11951 GCA_004026965.1 Petromus typicus | reverse complement strand
TTGTTCAGTGCTAATGAAATTCAGGAGCCAGTCACTTAGGACAGGGTTTCATCTAAATGTGTTGGGATAAAAAAGATAGTTTGCATCTCCTTGCCCCTTTATTTTTTGTTCATGTATAGATAACAAAGTGTAAATTCCTTCAGAGTATTATATCTATGAAATTGTAAATTATTGTCTGCATTGAAAAATGATACATTATATCATTTGTTACTGATTTAACCCAATCAAGTTTTTGCTTGTAAGCTAATTTCTAATTGAGCAGTAGACATCTGTGAAAGATCATAAACTATCCTCAGCCTCTTTTAGCAGAACCCCAGGGACATTGAAGCACATAATCGTATTTGTGGATACAAAGGGCTTCCTTCATTGGACTTCATTAAAATTAACTCCGGTTTGAGTATTTTCTAAAATACTCAAAGTAAAATAGGGTGAAGAGGGAAAAATAATGATATTATAACAAAAAAGAAAGGAAACAAGTTTTATGTACGTAGGGAGGTGGTAGGGTGGGTAGGGCTATGGGAAAAAATGAGAATTAAATTGTGTTTTATACTGGTACAAATACCCATTATGGAGTGCAATCATGATGCATATATGTACCAAAAAAGATTAAAAAAAAAAAAAACTAACTCCCCTTGATCATTAAAACAGAGTTCGTCTTTGTAGCAGCTTTTCTGGGTGAATTAGTCTTTTTGTGAAGAATCCTTGAAGTTATCCTTGAAATATCGTCAATCTAAGGTTAAATATAGAATTGTATAGCATTTTCGTGCACTTTTTTATGGAGTTTTTGTGCTGTCAGCACATTCCACAGTGGCAAACTCACTGATGCTAGTTTATAAAACAGTGTTTTGTACTTAGAGTGACTGTAATGAAATCCACTCCTTCAAGTTTAACATAAGTATACTAAAAGATTTTGTTTTAACTTTTAATTAATTAAATTTTCCATACAAAGGATGAAGTGTTTATAGTTTTTCAGTCAATATTTATGAAAGCTCATAATCAAAATTCACAAGTCTTAATTCCGATTCACAAATGAGCTTATGAATATTTCATCAGATTCTGAGATCATAAAATGAAGCACTTTATAATGCTTTCAATAAAAATGCCCAAGTGTTACAACAATGCTGGGCTAATAAGCTGCTAAAGGCATTTGTATATTTTTCCCTCAGAACAATTCCAAATGGCTGTGTAAGACTGGCACTGTCTTAGGCACTACCCGGACCACTAGCTCATGTACCTTGCTTAGTGGTTCAGAAAAAAAGAAGAGGGAAGAAAAAAAAATCTGAATAACAACATCACAAACAATTACCAAGTCCCAAAACAATACTGATGACTTACTTCTAAATTCCAAATTTAGAAATCAGGAATCCAAGCATCAACAAATCATAGACTAAGATGTAAACAGACTTTTCACCATGTAGTTCAATGTCGTAGCTATTTATAGGGGTAACTACTAAGTGTCATATATTCTATTTTTATTTCTAAGAAGCCTGTGGACCTCATAAAGAATATCAAAGTTTACTTGAGTGTCACGTCTCCACCTAAAATAGAATCAATAGGTTGAGATTAAAATAACAAGTACATTTCAAATATGTACTTGACATTTATCAATCAAATGCATTATTCTTATGATGACATTATTCGATAAGGACAGGTGAAAGCCAATACCACACTTAGTAAATTCTTGGTATTTTGGGAAGTTTGAGGAGCTCATACAACTGACAATAGCAAGATGTTAATCCATCCACTCAGCACTCAATGGTATTTTCTGCTACATAGTATAGCACATAGTATGCTCCAAAGCTATCACATTGATACATAGAATTAGGAAAGCAAAATTCTTAATTCCATAGATTTGAGATAAAATATAAATTAATAATACAATTTCCAGCAGGGAAATACACTATAAATAAAATAAAGAGTGTTGAAGGCAGCAAATTTAGATATAGTAACCAGAAAGTTTCTTTAAAGAAGAACATTGAGGCAGAGCCTGAGTGAGGAAGTTAACTCATACATGGGATCAGGGTGATGAAATATCCAGAGAGCAAGAAGGTCAGGTGTGATTGCTCTGAGAAAGGTGTGAGTTATCGGAAGGGAACTAATGGCCCTGTGTCTGGGTTCAGAGGAGTCAGTGAGGTGGAAAGAGGAAAGGACTAACAGAAAACACAGGCAAAGGGGAGCTTCTTCTGGGCAGATAGGAAGGAGATAGGCTGGGTTGGGGAGCGATACTGTGAATATGCTGAGAAGGTTTGTATAGCTTTTCAGTACAAGTATGACAATCTTATTTTCATAGTTTAAAAAAGATGTTTTGAGCTCTTCTGTGGAATAAAGCCTCTGACTCTCAAAAGTGGAAGCAAATAGATGAATGGATTGATTATTGGCCCATCTACAAGGGAGGAGAAATAAGTGATTGAGATCAAAATTTTATGTCCCATTATCATTGGGAGGAGACGATTTTAAGAATATTGACTCCCAAGTTTTCTATCGAAGACACTCAAGGTATAACAGAATTAAAAGAGTGAGTGGACTGAAAACAAATAGTCTGGAGTTTGTGTGTCAACAGTGGAGAATAAACCTTCTAAATTGAATGAATCAATCTGAAATTCTCATTAGACACTGAAGTGGAGATGTACTTCTGTACCTTAGTACAGAGATCAGAGCTGGAGTTGGAGATGCAAATCTATTACCAAAGTAATATGTCATTTAAACACCCCAAGATCCTGGATGTACAGTGCACAGATACAAGGAAATGGAAGTCCAAACCCATCCAATCCAACATTAGAAAACATGTCAGTGACCCAGAGCTCCCTCAGGAAACAGGCTTTGAGGAAGAGAGAACAACAGAAGAAAGTTTTCAGATGTGTAGTATCTGAGGAGCCAAATGAGATAATGATGGAAGAAGGAAGACCTAGCAACTCCACCAAAGTACAAATCATTGAATTCCAAATGGAGGCCTCAATCAGCAATTTTGAAAGAAACTAGATGAGATATAATGAAAGTGTTTCATAAGACTATATATAGCAAGAAGGGATGGGAGAAATATTAGATGCATACTCCTTACCCACGTAAAATCCAGAAAGCTGGAAACCAATGGCTTGAGAGTCAAGGGTGACTCACAAGAAGAGACAATAGTGCCATTAATTAAACATCACACACACACACACACACACACACACACACACACACACACACACATCATATGTTAAGAAAATTGTAAGTTAAGTTTAAACATCTCAACCTTCAGATATCCGAATAACACACAAAATTGGCCAGTAACTATATACTGGGCCTTCAGCTAGGTTTATAAAGGTACATATAGGACTGGGGATTTAGCTCAGTGGTTCCAGCACCTGCCTTGCAAGTGCAAGGGCCTACGTTGGATACCCAGTAACAACATAAAACAATGCAGAGCATGGTGACTCATGCCCACCAGCAATCAGTACTACATACCACCATGCTGGTGTGGTGGCTCACACCTGTAATCCCTGCACTCAGGAGACAAAGACGAGAGGATTTCTGAGTTCAAGGTTGAGTTCATGACCAGCCTGAACTACAAAACGAGACCTCATCTCAAAAAAAAAAAAAAAAAGAAAGGAAGGAAAGGTGTATATAAAAAATAGAGTTTTTAGGAGCACCATCTTGAGCATTTAAAGAATTCATTGACAGCCCACCTGAGAAAACCTGGACAACTAAAACAATGCATTGACACCCAAATGAAACACAAAAGTGCTTTTGAGTGATGACGGCAAGTTTTACATTTGCTTGTCTTAACTTTTCTCAAACTTTATCAGTTTGGCTCCAAGACTACACATGGAGAAGAGGTCCATTCATGCAGACTTTCTCTCCACTCTAATAAAAAGAAAAAAAGGATATATATTTTCCTTCCTAAACTCGCTTCTTTAAGCTGATTTACATCATGATAGAACTATAGCTTGATGTAGTGAAAGAAGAGAGACCCTGCCCAAGCCGATCTTGAGTTAGAATTCTAAGTCCCCTTCGGTTAGCTATGTAGCATTAAGCAATTTCTTTTGTCTTCATATCTCAGTCTCCTCATCTGTAGACTGAGGATTATGAAAAAAAGTCACTGTGTTGGATACATAAAATTCATACATTGAAATCTCAATGCCAAAATCAGAGCATCCATACTTAACAAATGCTAGTTTTCTTCCCACATTTCTTATAATGTATTCTGAAGCCCTTCTACTCCAGTTAAATCTCAAAACCGTGATGATTATCTTTTAAAACATATTGTATAATTTCAATAATTGGGGAAAGTTGAAATAATACAAACGAATTGCATTTTTAATCAATTTGTCTAACAATTACATCATTGAAACCAAATCTATGTACAATGAAATAGACAGAAATTCAATGTGCAGATGGTTGAGTTCTGACAAACATACACTCCCATAAAGCACTATTCCATAAAGACATATACAGCTTTCATCACCAAAGGTAGTACTTCTCCTCCCACAATGATGTTTTTATGTGCTTCTGGCCAACTTCATATTTTATGAACTGTCCAAATCTGATGCCCATTTTTCTCTATGTTGTATGTCTTTTTGGAAATTTCTACTTATTCTAAATTACTTGTCTTCTATTCTGTGTATTGCTTTTTCATTTTTTTAATGATGTCTTCCAATGGGCTGATGCTGTTAATCTTGATGAAGGTCTACTAATCATTTTTTTATTATTATCTTTATTGGTACATTAAATATACACATCATGATTGTACTCCATAATGGGGATTTGTACCAGTATAAGACACAACTTAATTCTCATTTTTTCCCATAGCCCTACTCACCCTACCACCCCCCTATATATATAAAATTTGTTTCCTTACTTTTTTGTTACAATCTCAACATTTTCCCCTTTCACCCTATTTTACATTGAGCATTTTCTATTTCACAATATATAACATACAATGCTAGGACTCATTTACATCTTTATTTTCTCATACCAGAGAAAAGATGCGATATGTACCTATCTGTGCCCTATTTATTTCACTCATGAGGATATCCTCAAGGTATGTCCATTTAAGTAGAAATGATTCCAACTTATCATTTTTTATGGTAGAGTAATACTTCATTCTGTAGAAGAACCACAGCTTTTTTATCCAGTCTCCAGTTGATGGACATTTGGGTTGTTTCCAAGATGTAGCAATCACAAATTGGGCTGCTATAAACATGGGTGCACATATGTCACTGTGATATGACTCTTTTAATTCTTGTGTGTATATACCTAGCAGGGCAACTACTAATCATTTTTAAAATTGCCAAGTGCTTTTCATGTTCTTGTTAAGGAGTCTTTGTCTTTCTAGGAGTGCAAAGATATTTTCTCATATTTTTGTTTATAAATATTGTACAATAAAATTTTATATTTGATGTATGATTTATTTGAAATATTTTGTAATAAATGTTAATTTTTAACAATGTAATTTCAAATATTCTTGATTTTCTCTAGTAGCAAGACTGTCTTCTCTTGGAATGTGAGGGTGTTATGAATAATCACCCACATCTAGGTTCATAATATGATCTTTATTGATAATATGTACATTTCTAACCCTGCCTGTTGATTAGTTGCCTCGTATGTGAGCTGAAATGATTCAATCAGGATGTATCACCTTTTGCATCTCTAATATTAAAATAAAAAATAAAAAGAGAACAATGTGTGTTTCACATTAGTACTATTTAAACATTTTAAATAACATGAACAGTTATAACAATATTATGGGAAAAGTATGTTGAGTTTTTGAATGACCTAGGTGTAGTTCATAATGAGTACCTTCATAGTTTCTCCCTTTGGAATTTGCTCATAGCATCTAAACAAATGCACAGTGAACTTCAGATTTCAGAAGAAAGTTCATTTCAGGGTCTGAAATATATCAAGTGCAAAGCATTCCTTGTCAGTTTACGCCATGGTGAAAATACATCTAAGATCTCATATTATTTTTACATTAACCTTTCAGGAGATAATGAGTTCTAAAATTGAAAAGTAAAAGGAAGTCCATTTTGTCTCTCTGTAATGAAAGTTATTATTTCTCTAATGTGGGAAAATGACCAGTTTAAGTGACCTGACCATTGTCACTTTGGATCGTGCCCCCTAAAGCTGATTTTAAAATGTGTCACTTCAGAACTGTTTCTTATGTCTGAGACATTCTGCATGTTGAGTGATCAAGTGCTAATTTGACATCAGTCTATATTTTCACTATTAAAGCGCCAAATTTTTCCTGCTGTCTATATGATTTTATGTAATTTGACTTGTGTACCACTGTGAAATTCCACTCTTTCTCCGCAGGCCCTACTTCTGGAGTAAACGTCCAAGTTCTGTTGCTTGGTGGTTCCACCTCACCCAAGCTGGGGAACTAGAGAGGTGAGGAGCCACAGATGCACTGGCTTCGTACAGGGGCCCTGTCAGCCTGCCAGCAGAACAAGTCTTCTTCAGACCTAGTTCTTCATCTGCTAGACATCTCGATCCTTGTGATTGTTGCCAAATGATTCTAGGAGTTCCCGAGGTGCTTACCTTGTCTCTGGATAGTATCTACCTCCAAAAATACTGTTTCTCCTAATCCATAGGCAGAGCAGTTCCTACTGATACAACAGGAAAACTATCCATCTCGGGCTCCTCTCCCTCCATCCCAAAGGTGAGGGCTTCATTTGCAGGCTCCCGCACATCCCAAGAGCTAGAACCCAATGCCCAGGACCTTGCTGCTGTCCCACTCTAAATCAGTACCCACGCATCTCGGATGATTACAGCAAAACTGTATTTTGAGTTTTTATGCATGTTGTAAACTTGACCTTTTCATCCTTATACTTGGCCTGGTTCTGTTGAGCCTCAGGGTAGAACAATAAGACCAGATCTGACTCTAGGAGTGGCAGATGTCCCAAAGATCACTGTCTTGCAACCAGAGTTGCCTGATAATGCCCCACTTTAGCTCTAGCATCCTTCGCTTTCTCCCACCAACAGGTGCAATCCTGTGCCCATGTGCAAGAAGAGCTGGCAGCTGGCTCTGGGTAGAGCAGGTAGTTTCTAACTAACAGACTAGGAGCCTGTCAGCCTGGGGTCCATCCATTTCTCCTAAATGGTCATTCTTATGTGGGCTCTAACTTGAAAGTGTTTTCCATGGTGCTTATTATCTTATTTATATAAGCATAATTCTCCTAAAGGAAGTGGCTCCAAACAAAAACATTACACATTTCATAACTTCTACTAATCCAATTGCATTTTTCTAATATAAACCATTAGTCAAATACCAACTTATGAAATGATGCTTAGCCAACTGACCAAGAGACTTGACCTCATCCCCATGTGAAGAAGAAAAGACAAAAAGCAGATGATTTTTAAAAATTATAAGCTACAAAAGAATGTTAGTTCTAGAAAAAATATTTTTTCTCCATTTATTTCATTTCCTTAACTGTATCTGGATGATCATTCTAGATATTTGGATGATGGGGTTTGGTGGCTTAATTATTGAGTGCCTTCATTAGGTAATTCTATGAAAGAAAAAATAAGTTATATAAAACCCAAAATTACAACTTTTCTGAAAGCAAAATGCAATTAGTAATTGAGCTGCCCTTTTACTTTATTTGATGCCAACTATGTATGGCTTTCATTTCATTATCTGTGAGTAAATTAAGAAAATACATGTAGTAAAAAGTCAATGAAAAGTTATCTCCCTTTTCTGTTATGTACATCAAAACACACATCTGTGCTCATGGCCACATGCTGCACATGCATAGTGAGGAGACTGAGCCACAGAGAGCTCTCGGCATCTTACCACTTAGCATTTCAGGTGGTTTTATCTGTGGGTAGGATGGCAATTCTGATCATTATGCTTTTCTCCAAATCACGATGCAAATTTAGCTGGATATTGAGACAGCTGAATGGCCCATCCATCATGTTCAAATTGGAAAAAAAAAAACTGTAGAAAGATGGCCTTTTACACTCAAATGTCCAGATCCCTCTCCAAATAGCCTCAATTATGCAAATGAGATGACATAGGGATATATTTGGACATTCATAGTAGAATTTCATATATGGAGATATTAGCAAAATAAAGAAAAATTTCATCTAGAAAAAGACTCTTTTAAGCTCAATGAGCTTTTACTTTAAAATATTTAATACTTTAGGGCAATAAAATCTACCTAGTAATGTAAATGGTGTCAGTGTACCAAGCTAGGCCTAAAAAGGCAAAGAGGATATGATTTACAGAAGATAGATAAAACATTATAATATAAATGCCTATTTAAAAAGTAGGATGGAAGCATAAAAAGAAAATGTTTCAAATAAATTCAATTCTACTATATTGTGTTGACACAAATAACTTGTACATTGTGTGAATCCATGTACACAGAAAATGGCACGTCCATGGCTGCATGCCCCTCATATCACTTTAATAGCTTTATCCATCCTCCTGGTCACAGGGGGCTGCACTAGGTAGTCGGGCAACAAGTCTCATTCACAAGGCTCTTTAGAGTTTCCTACTTTTCAGAGGACTTTGGAGTGAGAAAGGAAGAAGATAGTTTCATTTTCCTTGAGTTTAGCAGATGTAGTGACTATTACAAATGGCTGTCAAGTGTCCTTTGAGCTCAGTGAGAAAAGGCTTCTGAGCTTGGTTTTCACTTGTTCCCACTGGCAAGCTCTGGATCCTCACCTGGGTTTTCCAACGTCTGACTCTAAGGGAGAGATAGTCACTGCTCTCTGGAAACACGCAGGTAAAGTTGGATGATGATGGATGAGCTCCTCCCACACACTTCCCCCACAGGCATCTTCATCTCAGGGGTGCTGGTAAACCTCACTTCCTCTAGGTAACATCAGCATTTTAGCATTGGCATCTGGGTGTTCATCCAGCTACCATATGGTGTTGGTGACTGCGCACTAACTTTGAACATACACACATTTTGCTGTGCTCACTCTTAAGAAAACATGTACATATGACAATAATCAAATATGGTTGCACAGGTGCTACTGTAAGAAAACAAGGAAAACTCGGGTTCCAAGACCAGCAGATATTTCATGAGCATCTTCTGCATAGCAGTCTGTGTGCTGTAGCCAGTGTGGAGTGGGGATCAAAACACTGTGCTAGTGGGCCGGGGATATACCTCAGTGATTCCGGCACCTGTCTTGCAAGCACAAGTGCCTGGGTTCAATCCCTGGTAACCACATAATACTGGGTGTGGAGACTCACGCCCAGCAGCAACCAGCACCACATACCACAGTGCCCGGTGTGGTGGCTCATGCCTGTAATCCCAGCACTTGGGAGGCAGAGGCAGGAGGATTGCTGTGATGTGAGTTTGAGGCTGAGCTCAGGGCCAGCCTGAACCACAAAGCGAGACCCTGTCTCAAAAAACCTTAAAAAGGGCCGGGGAGTTAGCTCAGTGGTTCCAGCGCCTGTCTCGCAAGCGCAAGGACCCAGGTTCAATTCCCTGGTAACCACATTACAATACTGGATGTGGAGACCCACCCCCAGCAGCAACCAGTACCACATCCACAGTGCCGGACGTGGTGGCTCACGCCTGTAATCCCAGCACTCGGGAGGCAGAGGCAGGAGGATTGTAACGTGAGTTTGAGGCTGAGCTCAGTCAGGGCCAGCCTGAACCACAAAGTGAGACCTTGTCTCCAAAAACCTAAAAAAAAAAAAAAAAAAAAAAAAACCTCAAAAAAACACTGAACTGAGTTTGAAATCTGGCTCTGCCACCTGTCTTGGGCTCTCCTCTCTGAATCTTAGCTATCTGTCACTCTGTGACTCTAACTAACCCATTTCAAAACTCGATAATATAAAGATTTATTGTTTTGTTGTTGTTGTTGTTGTTCTTTTGTAGTGCAGAGAACCAAACCCAGGGCTTTCTGCATGCTGGGCTTGAACTCTACCTCCAAGTCATGTAACATCAAAAAAATGCAATAAATGCTGGCAAAGAGTTGGGGGAAAGGAGCCCTTCCACTTTATTAGTGGGACCATAGAGCAACAGTTAAGGAAATCAGCATGAGACCTCCTCCACAAACTAAAAATAGAGCTACCATTGGGTCTAGCAGTACCACTCCTGGATATATTCCTCAAACCATTAAGGACAACCTATAATAATTATACCTGCATATCCATGTTTATTCCATATAATTCCATAGCATAAGTTCACATCAATGGGTAGAGAAAAATGCTATTTATATTGTTATGGAATATTATTTAGCCACAAAAGAATAATCAAATCCTGTGATTTGCATGGCCATGGATGAAACTGGAGATCATCATGATAAGGTAAATAAGCCAAACACAGATAGTGAAACATGACAGACTTCCTCTTATGTTAAGGATCTGGGGAAGATTTTAAAAAAGAATCTGGGGAGGGGTTAAAAGGAAGAATATTAGAGATGAGGAAAGGAAACAGAAGAAGAGTAAAGAGGGGACGGAAGTAATTGAATTATGTTATGTGCATGTACCAGTAAGCAACAAGAAGCCCAATATTCTGTGCAACTAATTTAGACTAATGTATGTCTTTAAAAGATCGATCTAAAAAATAAAATAAAGACATAATAAGTTGTCAATTACCTAACTAGAGTTGGCATTAAATTTTGTCCTTTCTCTTCTCCTTCCTTGGGAGCTAAGCAAGCAAAGAAATAAGATGGTCCCAGAGGTATAGTGAAGTTTCTGCTCTTTAGCAGTGAGAACACATGAATTGAATTCACAAAATACAAAGCAGTCACGGGAATAGTTACATAAAAGCTGGAAGTCAAATACCAAATGCAGCCAAAACCACATAATCATGCCTGACAAGAATAGTCATCCAAGGGTTACCTCCCAGGAGAAACCTTTCAATGCAGCATAACCTGCTTCCTGGGTATAGACGTGTTTGCCCATGCCCCTACGGAGTTCATCACAACCTGCTTTTTGATCACTGATATATCCCCCAAGCCAGCTTTTATGGGATTCCTCCCCTCCCACTTTTCCTAGCCCCTTTGGCCCCCTCCTACTAAAAAAGGAGAGAAGAATTAGTGTTATTGCAGCTTAAAAAGGAATTAAAGTATTCCCATTGCAAAAGACTAGCCAAGGGACACACTAGTCATGTTCCAGGTGAGACCAGAGGCCAAGCTGCTTTGGCTGCTTAAGTTGGTTCCCCCAGGCCTGAGGCCCTGAGCTTACAGAGCAGGAGTGTGCACAGGGGGTACATTTGCAGTCCCTTGTCCTTTGTCTGGACTTTATGTCCTGTAGGATGCCTAGATATCATTATGTTAATGATTGGATTGAACTATTCAAAACTGCTGCTATCAGAAGTTTTCACCTGCAGAAAACGGCCTTGATGTGTGATACTACCTTTTCACTCTTACCTAACATGTGAGCTTCATGTTTCAGCTCTCCTGAGAAGCACCTCTCAGATAGGAAGCCTGAGTCAGATAGTCCTCCTCTGAGCTCCCAGTGGGACCTGAAAGTTGGTCAAGCACAGGACTTTGCTGTGTGCGAATCACAGGTCTTCGGATGTCCTTAGTCACAATCCTGATCAGATGACCTGGGTCTATTGGAGGGGCTAAAGACTGATTTTAAACATACTGCAGACGAGACCAACATTAGTTCTCTTAGAAATAAGAAGTTAATATGAAGCAACTTGCTCAGTTGGAGCATTTACTATAGATACAGACACAAAAATACTTGAAGTAGATTTGTGGTTGAGATTTTAATATCTCTATATTTAGAATAAAAATCATCTCTTAGAAATCAGCTTTTTGAAACATAGGTTGACACAAACTGCACAATTCTATGGTCACAACCTGACGTTTTCAAACGTGCATATATTAAATATTTTATAAAGTGACTAACCAGCTGGTTAGCACATGCGTGGCCACATTTCTGTGTGTGCTGAGAACAATTAAGATTTACTTGCTTAGTAAATTTCAGGTCTATACTACATCATTATCAGCAAAAGTGACCATGTCGTACAATAAGTTTCCTGAAATTATTCATTCAA
>PVIR01043032.1:0-11948 GCA_004026965.1 Petromus typicus | reverse complement strand
CACAATATATAACATACAATGCTAGGACTCATTTACATCTTCATTTTCTCATACCAGAGAAAAGATGCGATATGTATCTATCTGTGACCTATTTATTTCACTTATGAGGATATCCTCAAGGTATGTCCATTTAAGTAGAAATGATTCAAACTTATCATTTTTTATGGCAGAGTAGTACTCCATTCTGTAGAAGAAAAAAGCTGTGGTTCTCCTATTGCAATTTAAAACCTCAAAATGACAGAAATCATGTGATTCTGCTCAAAATTCTCTATTAGTCTGAGTTATAGCTAAACCCTTGTGGTGGCCCTGAAGACCCTACCCAGTCTGCCTCTTATCCTGCCTCCTGTCCTCTCTGGCTCAGCCATAGGCTTCCTCACCATCACCAGGCCCAGTGTGCCTCGGGCCTGAGCATCTGCTTGCTGTTCCCTGTCTGCAATGTTCTTCTCCCCACTGCCGTACTGCTTACTCCCTTGCATAGTGCAAGTCTCTGCCCAAATGTGAACTTCTCAGCATAAACTCAGATTTCACCTTACTCCACTTCATACCTTTCTGCTTCACTCTTTCTTCCTGGCATTGCTTCCCTTCTTTACTATGATGCGAGCTCCATGTGGCCTGGATCCAGGCTCCTCATCTCATTCCTCACACACTGGGGATTCTCTGCCTTTGGGAGATAGTTAAATTATTTGAATAAGAGTATATTTACTTTGAATTTTCACAAGAAAGTGGGATACCTAATTGGCAAAATTGAGCCCTTTTCCAAGGATATATACTGAAAAACCCAAGTTGGGATATAATGCTAGATCTAGAGATGCCACAGCATGCTCTAAGTTTATCCTCTTTTCACTTATTTCAGTATAAAGGGCTCGATTTGTTACCCCCAAATCTATGCCACTCCATAAATGCCAGTCACACTCTATAAATGTAGACTCTCAAAGTGTGGGGCCAATTATTTAGACTACAGACAGAAGTTAAAGAACAAATCTTTTGCTCCATTAGTAAAGCGTTTCCAACAATGTTTGCAGTATGGATGCTTAGAATGAGTTTACAAAGGTTGTAAAACCACCTAGATGATCTTAACACAGAATAAAGGTCTTTTTAAAATGTAAATTTTACAAAATCAGAATAAAGTTAATAGAAAAAAAAACAGAACACAAAGCTAAACAGCTACAGATTCAGATTACAGAATGTCTTACCAAGTACAAACACATCAGGTTCCTACATCCATCCTTTATGTCTGAACAGGGTACATAAACCACAAACAGCAGCAGATGGAAACCTACCCTAAAGAGCTACAGTATTTCTGCAATACTGAGATTTCTCTTGGGATTAGGTCACAGAATTCCCTCTGGTGAGGTTCTATTAGGTTTGATTCTTTGATGCCGATCACACTGTGAGGAAATGGTAAAAGGAGAAAACTGAGTTCACTAGAGGGGCATTCCATCCGCATCTATTCCCAGGGATCCTCTGGCATCAGGTTAACCAGTACCAATTCACTGAAATAAATTTCATTACCATCACTTGTAAGATGCAGCATTTTGTGCTACAAATAGTGAAATAAAAAATTAAACTACAATTATCTTACAGAAGATAATTCTGTTTATAAAATTACAAAGTCCCTATTCTGCTTAGTAAACTACCATTATATTGGTCATTGATTGACCAGATATATACCTAAATTCAGATTATCATTTAAACTCCTCAGCTGAGAAAAAAAAATCACTTTTCTCAGCCTTATCTTTTGCAAGATCTGGAGCAAACTCTAGACAGACTGCATCTTTCATCTAAATAGTTGCTCTCTGGATTAATTAAGATAAAACAAAACTCAGAAGAACCAGGCAAGTGTCGAAACCTTATCTTCCTTAGGGGGTCAATCATAACTGAGATCTGTAAGGGCCATTACTGTTAATTCCATTTCTGTATGTTTGCAGAACATTTTGCCGTTATCACCAGTGGTTATTAAGGCCCTTAAATTCTCTACAGTTTATGCTGGAAAAGCAAATCTCACTATAGTAAAACTAAATTTACTAACTGAATCATAGACTTTGGAAGTAAGTCTTAGCTTTTCCCTTCATTTCTTTAACCTATTAAAGGACTTTGATTCTTACTAACCCATTCCATTGTCCTATCAAGTAACTTGGGACTACACAAGAGTTACCTGGGGGGTTTGTGGGACACATTTATGCAGCACCTACTCAACCAGGCCGACTGTAGGCACTGGAGTACAGAGGATAGAATGGTAAAGGCACTGCATTCAGGAAGCTCATGCTCCAGTGCAAACAATAGATAACTAGTTACAAAGCCACCTGCTATGAAAGAAAAGTAAAGCTTCATAATGGTCTTGGAAACTAACTCAGTGGGATGAACTAAGAGTGCTATTCAGATAAGACTGGTCACAGAAAGCCTCCTCAAGGAAGTGACAATACAGAAGAGAAGAAATGGAAATGAAAAGGCAAACCTCCTAAATATATAGCAAGAGAAAGCATAATAAGAGAGGTGAAATTCCACGCCAGAGAGATCTGGGATAAATAATTGAAGCAACTTTATCACACTTGTTCAAATCTGAGAGCCTCATTTTGAGAAAAACACTGCAAAAATCCATAAGGAGTCCTCTGTACACAGCAACAAAAATATAACCCATCATAGTAAGCACAGCATCAACATCAAAAAGCAAAGGGAAGGCCCCTGTAGAGCCAACCATCCACTGACATCCCTCAAACTGGCTCAAAGGGAAACATGTCAAAGTGGCGTCATAGGCACGCAGGCTCAGACTCTATGATGCCTTCACAAACTAAACACCACTTGCAGTGTCTTGCTCTGAGAAATCACTGAGTATGGTCTTGTATATAGGCTACAAGCTGTGAAGAGTCCTGTCCAATTTGGCAAGGCCAATGCAGGCCCTTCTTTAGATACCAGCACCACCACCCATACCACACCATCAGTGTGCACACACCTCCCCTGTATCAGTCAACTACCAATGGAAACAAGCATTTCTAAGCTGGCACACAGTAGGAGCTCTATAATTGCTTGATCAATCACAAATAAGAATGATTAATGATAATAATAATACCCCTATCATGACATTTATGAAAACGAACCAACTTCCAGCAGCATAATACCCAACATAATGGCATTCTACTTTTACTACAATCTTAAAACAAACTGTTCCATTTATTACAATAACATTTATTAACATGACATAATCATCAAATCATAAACACCCAAGCCTATCACCCACATTAAAGTTTCAAGTTGTTTTCTTTAATGATGGTTACATGGATGCTGAGTGACTGCATATGAATAATGTATAATTATAGCATTTTCTCATTACCAGGAATTAATAGTTGTTTCCCAAGATAGGTTTCAACTGTCTCAGCCACCTGCCCTTCCCCCTTACACACACCACTGAGTGTGCAGAGGCATTTTCTGAAGCTTCTCTTGGAAGAATACCTGTTCCACACCTTGGTGGGCAGCACTGGTTACAGAGCAGTGACCAAACTAACAACTGGCCTGCCCCTTTGAGAAGTTCCCCATTCTAAAGCAGTCTCTTTCCAGGCATTAAGGCTGTCTTCCATTGCTGCTGCTGTGATAATTTCTACTAACTTTACTCCGGGGCTCACTATGCTTTGGAGGCACATCACTACATTTTATATTTGTGTTTAAAATGAGAGACAGCTAAACATCTGAGAGAAAAACTCGTCAATTGAGTCAAGAAATGCTGCTTTAATTTGGTTTAATTATTCAAGTCAGAGAGCTATTTCCTTTATGTCTGAACATCAAGTGTAGCCTTGTAATTATCTGGTTCAAACAGTCCATTGCTACTCATTTCTGAAGATTAAAGAATGTCCTAAAAAACCATCCACTACTCAGAGATATAGTGAGGACCTTAAAGACTGAAATTAGTGCGAGGGTCTTGTGCTGGGCAGACTCCATCAGGCAGAGCTTCCTAAGGGCACCTCTTCCCACCCCCCCCCTCTAGCTTTGTTACTCTCAAAGTAATTCAGGCAGCTGTTCTTATCTTCGAGGCATCTCAAGTGCTATTTTACCTTAAAGAACTTGGAAGTTTAGCTTTCATCCAGAGCCTAAAGAGCTGCTACACCAATTCAAAAAAAGGAGCACACAATTAACTCATTTTATTGATTTCCCAAGTTCTCTCCAAGACAGAACAAATGGGATCAGATTTCCAAAGATTAAACTTCCATCTCACAGTCTCATTTATAGCATTAAAAATCTGTCTGCCACCTGAGCTTGGTCTCTCTATTGTTGGCCACTTCTCTTTAAAGCAGCAGCATGCCCTGGTTACTGCTCCATCTGGTTTGATGACAGCGCCGTAAGTCATAAGTATAGTAATGGGCATGTGGTATTAGCAGCCATTTAATAGGTAGGTGAACTAAGGCACAAGCAAAAGATTTTTCTTAAGGTAAGGTTTGGTTCCCCTCTCTAATATGTCATGTGGTTGTTATAATATTGGATTTATGCTGTTCAAAATTTGGGGAATGCAGAGTCACATCACAGCTACCCAAAGAAAGAAAACAGAAACCAACTACTTCTCAACAGACACAAGATTTCAGCTAACAGACTCATACAAGGCCTTTCCCTGCACTCCATAATTCTTCACCAGGTCAGGCTTGCTGTCCTACACACTGACAGAGGGAAGTGGAAGCATGAGAGATTGCTCAGGAGACTAGCAGCTGGGATTACCTTGACAAGTGAGCATGTGGTTAGGGCAGCTACCACCTTGGTGAGGCACTTAACAGATGCTCTGCTGACGAAGGCCTTCTTCATCCACAGAACTCTCTTTGGACCAGAGCTGAATTAAAAGGTACATGCAGGCACCTGCTGTCCTCTTTTATAACCAAGAAACTCTTACTTGCTCCAAGAACATATTTACTACATAGATGTAGTAAAATAAAAAACCAGAAAATCTGAGGATCTAGGCCTTAAGGCAAACATATTTGATTTTGAACAGTCATTTTTCTGCTATGAGCCTTAGTTTCCCATTTTGAACAAAGCTATTGATCAGTGTCCCTTCTGCTTCCTATGATATATGCCAGCCCACGCAAGCAGTGCACTTGGATTTATGTGAGTATACCTGCTCACTATTTACACCTGTTTCCACACCCGTGCTTCCGTCCTCTTCATAACTGTCCTGTGGGTACCAATAGCTCTCCCACAGATACTGGCCCTCAAGTGGCCAAGGGGCTCACCCACTGTCAAGGCTGCTCTCTGACAGCCCTATGGATATGTCTGCTCCTTGTAGGCAACACATTTATTTTTTCTCCCACACACCTCACCATACATGAGTAAGCCCTGGCTAACATTGAAAACATGTCTGTAGAGCTGTGTCTTAAGGACAGACTCGATTACTTTCCTCTCACGTCATTAGTTACTCTTAATCAGCAGTTGCATGGCCACCTCCCATCAGAGACAACTTCTGTTCTTCATTATCAAGTATGTCCTGAGAGCCTGGACCTAAGAAAATAGTGGCAGGGAAAATTCCAAAGAAATTGTACCTGTCCTCTTAAGACAACTGTCTTTAAATCTCTTATCATGGATTTGGACATTAAACTGTGTTGACTTTCCTAATAAGTGGACCAATGCTTTCCTAACAGAAAGTTCAAAACGGATTGGCAAACAAATTTAAGAAGAATGTAAAGCCTGCCACAAAATCTCAGTAATAATCACGTCATACATCCCTGTGAGCCTGAAACCAAAGTTCTTGGGTACAGGACATAGTGTGACTAGGGCTGCTCCATGGAAGACATGGCTCCTGTCTTCTGTCCAATTTTATACACACCTGGAGGGTCTGTCTGTAATATGGATGGAGCACTTGAAATACAAAATGGCCCTTATATCATTTACTTTCTACCAACAGTGAGTGTCTAGATGCTCCACAATCATAGAACTTTAGAACTCCATTTTTATCAAGTTAATAATGGGAGCAGGAGGTTTGTTTCCCAATACAAAAGGATGCCAATGCAGACTGGAACTTAAGAGCAGTTTTGTCAATAAAGGACACAGGATGGATTCTACTGATCCAAACTGGAATTGTTCACTTCAAATGCAAAAGACAGCTACAGATTTAACTTCAAAAAACAAGTCCTCAGGAGGCTGAGACAGGAATATCACAATGAGTTTAAAGCCAACCTACAGTACATAATGAGTTTAAGGCTAACCTGAATTACAAAGCAAGACACTGTCTCAAAAAAAAAATAAAACCAAAACACTCCAAAATCAACCTACTGCATTTAAGGTCTCCAGCGTCTCAAGTGCTCAGTTAACATGGTGGGTGAAAAACAAAGGTGAACAAGATAGTCCTGACCTCAAGAGGCTTAATATTACTCTTGTTAGATTAAGAGATCCCAATGTGTGGTCCCTGGACCAGCAGCATCAGAAATCACTGACAAATCATTAGCAAGGTCCATTCTCAAGCCCTCCCCTGACCTGCTGAGTCACAGGTCCATGCTGGGACTCAGGACTCTATTTATCAAGGCCTCTGAGCAACTCTGATACACAGTAATGTTTGAGAAGTGCTGAGGTACAAAGAAAAGGACCATTGACAACACGAAGAATCAAGTGTGTTCCACACACATACCCAACATTTCTGACAGTAATATACTATCCTGGCACCTATTATATACAATGAGCTGTCAAGTTGTCATTAATGGTCAAGAGCAGGCCTCCATGATCTGTCAATACATTAGGAGAAACAGCTCCACGGGACATCAGATATTTAATTCTCAAAGTTCGGATTATATAATTCTACATGCTATAACATCATCCCCTTTCTCCCCGGGAGTCTACTTTGCTTTCTCTCTTGAACTACAATCTATAATCTATAAAACAGAAGAATTAGCATTACTTATTTGTTCTTTCAATGTTCTTAAAAGCCTGGGGAAAAAAATGAATGAATTAGCGGGGGAGAGGACATTCTTTACTGACAGGCCCCACAACACCCAGCAGCGCAGGAATGAAAGGAAAGCAAAAGCTGGAACAACTTCTGAGCTTTAACTGCTAATGGAAGTGATTCGGTTACTAAATACAGTCCTTCTTCTTTTGGACCCCTCCCTGTCTCAGGTCTGAGCCCACGGGTCATCTTCTCTGGCTTGTGTACAACCACCACCACTGCCACCCTGCGGCCCGTCAGGCCTGGTCTGAAGCCTCTTCAGCCAGGACTGTACAGGAAGCACTTACTGCACAAAAGCAGCAAAAGGGAGTGCTGGGCCACACCACCTCCTCCAGAAACTGCTCCTGCACTGCCAGATTTCACATGGAAGTAAAAGAAAAGAAAATGGGTTCAAGTGCATGACAACCATACATTACTGCCTGCCTAATGAAAATGGCCTTTTTATTACTGCATCAGCCTCCTACGCTCAATGCAATCAAGAATGTTTGTCAAATCACTGCAGTTCAACAGGATATAAGGGGTTTTTAAAAATTATTTTTAAAATTTGAGACCAGCTAAAATGACCAACTGTTCATTTGCCTGGGACACTCCTGGTTCAGTCCTAAAAGTCCCAGGTCATGGCAGCCTGGGGAAGTCAAGCTAGAATCAATGGGGTCCATGGCTGCTGCTATAGGAAAGCAAATCTATGCCAAGGGCACATCCTCAACATGAATCCCAGTTTTCAAAAAGTTTCAGCAAAGGATCACTAAAAATAAGATCTCTCTGGCAAAGAATGTACCTCGGAGCTAGGAACCCAGGCTGGGAATCTAGCACATGCCAATCTGCAGACCTCTAGGAGGGCTTGCCAAAAGTGCCACACACACACACCCCAGAACTGTATCCTGAGGCTGGGCTGGCCTAACATGTTCCTGGGTGCTGCTGTTTATTGCTAGTCACAGGAGGAATACTACTAACCTGAGTTACAGCTAAACAGGACCACACCAAATGTCAGCCTTCATGGGAAGCCACTAATCGCTCTCTGGGATTTTTAAAAAATTTTTTCTACAAATGAAATGATGCCTGAAGTCTCAAATTCCAGTCTTCTGGGAGAGTGTTCTATAACTTTAGCAATAAAAACCCCCTTAGAACATTTGTTCAAATGGACTCCTGGGCTCCTCCCTTGCTAGATTCTGCAGACCTTACAAGTGCCCGGGAATCTCAATTTCTCACCAGTTTCAGGTGCTGCTAGCCTTGTTGCCAAGTACTCATTCTGAGAGGCACTGTCGCCCAGCCCAGGTGGTGCTCTGCCCAGCCACACAGGTGGCTTCTTAAGCCACTTATATTTCTGACCATTTTTCAAAGACAGCTGACTAGCAATGACCCTACAGGCTTCGCATATTTCAGCTTAATTTTTTAATCTCAACAAATTCTATTTTCTCTCCACACTCATTACACCAACAGCTGCATTCCATCCCTCTAAACTTTTTGTCTGTGGATTTCGAGACTGCTGTCTCTGCAGATAGGGTAATCTTGTGGGCTGGGAAGTTCTCTCTTCAATGATCCATCCAGTTTGTACAAAAGAACCATAGAAAAACTCAACTGAAAAGGACAATCTCTGGAGAGGGGGAGTCAGAGATGCAGGGGCTTATCCAGTGTCCCAGAGCCATAGAGAAGCACGAATTTTCTTACTTTATCTGCAGCAGAAGTGTTTTAACCAGGTTCTTTTCCTCTCTATGAGAAGATGTGGTAAAGGGAAAACCCACCTCTATATCAGTCAGCCCAAGGTGCTTATTAACCAGGACTGCAATCTATCCTTGGCAAATACTTATGTTGTTTTTCAAGTGCTTTTCCTAGGATTTTACAGAACATTTTAAAAGCAACAGTAAGCTGAGTGCGGTGGCACATGCCTATAAATCACAGCTACTCCAGAAGTTGCTCAAGAGTTAGCAGGATCATAAATTCCAGGCCAGGCTGAGCAATTTAATGAGACCTTATCTCAAAAAAAAAAAAAAAAATTCTTTGTTTTTGAGACAGGGGCTCACTTTTAGTTCAGGCTGGCCCTGAGCTCACTATGTAGCACAGGCCAGCCTCGAACTCACAGCAATCCTCCTACTTCTGCCTCTTGAGTGCTGGGATTACTGGCATGAGCAATCACACCTGGCATAATGGCATATGATACTGGTCTCTGGTGGGCATTAGTCATCACGCCCGGCATTGTTGTATGTGATTACTGGGGACTGAACTAGGGATCCCTTGTGCTTGCAAGGCAGGTGCTAGAAACACTGAGCTAAATCCCCGAGCCTTCAAAATAAAAATTTTAAAAAGAGCTAAGGATGTGGAGTTCAATGGCAGAGCCCCTGCCTAGAATATGCCAATTCAATTCCCAAACTTCCAGATTCCCCCCAAATAAAGGAGCTGGAAGAAGTTTTGCCAATAAAAAAAAATTTCATTTGTTCTGGCTACCTGGTGATACCACAAGTATCTTAAATGAGATAGTCAGCTAGCTCCTTTCCCCAGGGTGACCTACAACTGGGGAGAGGGAGTGAGGCAGCCTTTGTACAGCTCCAACACTGAACATTAGGTTTGCCCAGAGTTCATTCAGCTTCTAGCACATGGCTCATTAAATAAGGTATTAAACACCACCACTGGTGTACTGCACAAGCAGGATGTTGTACATGTGCAAAACTTCTTAAATATTTAAGCAATCTTTTTCAATGTTTATAATATAGAAAGAAAAAGACCCAGAGCAGTACTTTACACTTTAATTTCTTTTAGGGTCACAGCAGAACACCTGCAAATGGTCAGCTTCACAACCTTCACAGTCAGCAGTCTTGTTCTCACGACAGCAGCACTCTGAGCACCCTGGAAATATGGAAGAGACTTGAGTGGAGTTTGGAGGCTGATTCTGCTCAAGACTGGCCTCACAGGGTCAGAGGCACAAAAGGAAGATGGTGATAGCAGAAGGGTGACACCTCTAGTCTCAAGGCAACATGGGTCTATGTTGCTGGAATGCACAGAGCCCCATGAGATCTCAACAGGCCAACCCTAAGGAGCACTGCTACTATTCTTCACTGCCTACACCTAGGATAGTAGGGCAGGAGGTGTCCCAGGCAGCAGTCTGCCAGTATTCCTGGGTCTAGTCTAACCAGCTGACCTTACTCAGTCCATCATATCAGAGCACATATTCTTTGTACATCAAAGGGAGGCAATCCCTGTGTGGCTAGAGACTAGAGGTACTTATACCAGGGAGAAGGCTGCCTCTGTCTGCTCTAGGGGAGTTTACCCCACCTTCAGAAGAGAAGTGACAAGCACCGCTACCTCTTGCCAGCTGGTAGGTGGTGAGCATTTCCCCACATTCTTGGAAAGTCTAAATATTCCAGGAGTTTCTCTGCCAGTTTCCTCTGCTGGGTTGCTAAGGATCTCTTCTGTGCACTTCTCACCTGTGCTCCAAGCCCAGAGGTCAGCAAATTCAGAAACTTACTGCCAGCTTAGTTGTTCTCTTCCCTGGGCCTTTGCAAGCACCATTCCCCATACCTGTAATGTTTTCCCCTCACTTCCTTGCTTTTCAAATCCCTCTAGGTCTAGTCTGGATTCATCCTCTATGGGATTTTTCTGTCCTGAATTCTTTTGCTCGCTTTCTTTTTTTTCCAGATATCTTTAGGAACTTTTCCTCTGAGCTCTCTCACCACTTTCAGCCTCCATCATGAGCCCCGAGAAATACCTCATTGTATGTAGGAGATCTTGACTTCACTGGGTATATCTGCTCTTCTTCTAGACTGTAAAAATCTCCAAGTATCACTTTGTTCTTCACCCTCAGTGTCCAATTTAGAGCAGTTTAATAAACATAGTTAGAATACATGAACTGATCTCTATCTAGTAAGATAATCTGATTATAGTATCCTTGACCTTTCTAAGTAAAATCTGAATGCTGGTGCACTCTATTCTAAATAAGCTAAGTGAAAAGCAGAATTATCTAAAAGATACATCAAAGGGCTGTTGCAACAAGATTCACCAGAGGACATTTTTAAATATCAAGTTCTTGTGCATTTAAAACAAGATTCAGTCTGATATTTATTTTTGCAGGAACATACTTTCATTTCAGTCCAGCAAACATTTAGTGAAAACCTAGTGGACGGTATTCTTCACAACTCACTACAGTTGGGGCTTTGCCTATGTACTTCTTCATACTCATCACGCAAAGTAATTATCAAGCATCTTTAAGAAGTCATCAGGACAAGAAGAGACCCTGCAGCCTCTTAACCACTAGGCCCTTGTCAACCCTCCAGTTACCGCCATGGAGCCCCTGGTGCCTGGACATCCCAGAAGACACCCACAGAACCTAATTCCCATGCAATCTCCACCAACAGTCTTTTCCACTGAAAGCTATAGTCTTCCCGTTAGGCTAAAATATTTGAAAAAGATATCACCTTTAGTTTCTTTTTCCTACCTCCAAAACCAAAACTCCCAGGGAAAGTTCAAGAGGCTTGAAGTCAAACAGGCAGTACTACACTGAACACCAACACTGCTACTTATTCCCCATGTAACTTCAAGTACATAATTCAGTCTCTCTAGCTATTTCCCAATGCAAAGGGCAAGGACATGTGATAACTAGATGTAAGATGTAAAAGCACCAGAACACCAGTCAAGGAGTTGAGGAAAGTACCTTTCTCTGTACCACACAAAGTTCACTTTAAAAGCCACTCTTTCTAGAAAGTCTACTGTAAGCCTCAATAAAAATGTTGTTCTTTCTTGATGTTACTTAATTAAAAACAACCCTATAATGCAGATCAAAAATCATGTGGACATTCCTCAGACAAAGGGCTACTATCTAGAATATATAAAGAGCTCAAAAAAATCAGCCTACCCGGGCCGGGGAGTTAGCTCAGTGGTTCCGGCGCCTGTCTTGCAAGCGCAAGGGCCCGGGTTCGATTCCCCAGTAACCACATAACAATACTGGGTGTGGAGACCCACACCCAGCAGCAACCAGTACCACATACCACAGTGCCGGGCGTGGTGGCTCACGCCTGTAATCCCAGCACTCGGGAGGCAGAGGCAGGAGGATTGC
>PVIR01043031.1:0-11947 GCA_004026965.1 Petromus typicus | reverse complement strand
GCTTTCTTTTATTTGTAAGAGCCTTGTGATTACACAGTGCTCACATAGACAATCCAGAATAACTGAACATCTCCATATCCTTAACTTGCTGGGCAGGATAGTCATACCTGTGATCCTAGCACTCCAAGAGGCTGAGGCGGAAGAATCACAGGTTCAGACCTGCTAACTAAGCACCTTAACAAGACCACGTGTCAAAATTAAAAAAAAAAAAAAAAACTAGAAGAAGGGCTCAGTATGTAGTTTGGCGCCTAGACTCTGAGTTCAATTCCCCATACAACCAAAAAACAAAAACAAACAATCTTAATGTACTCATATCTGGAAAATCTGTGCTATGTAAAGTAGTATATTCCAGATTCAAGGGATTAGGGAGGAGATTGTGTGCTCATTATATATGGTAAATCATAAATAGTTTTTCTTTAAATCATTGCAAAAAACAAACCCACAGTCTAAAGTTTATCATATTTTCATTGGTTGTTCAGTAATGTTGAACTATTGAATAATTTTTCTTATTTCCTTCCTTTCCCTGCTCCTGGAAACCACCATTTGAATTTGTTTCCGTGATCTTGACCACTGTAAATATGCCATACAAGTAAAATCATGCAGTGTTTGTCCTTCTGCTACTGTTTATTTTTCTCAGCATAATATTTGCAAGATGTATCCAAGTTATATATAGACTGATTTTTAAACCGTGAGCCAACTTAGAATTCATGGATAAATCCTATTTGGTCAAGGTTTATTATACTTTTTACATATTGCTGAATTTTACTTGCTAAAACTTTGCTTAAGAATTTTTGCCAAGCATGGTGGCTCACGCCTGTAATCCCAGCACTCTGGAGGCAGAGGTAGGAGGATTGTTGTGAGTTCAAGGTTTGCCTGGGCTACATAATGAGCTCACAGCCAACTTGGACTATAAAACAAGACTCTATCTTAAAAAAAAAAAAAAGAATTTTTGTAAAAAAAAAAAAGGATTTTTGTATCTATATTCTTAAAGGATGGTGATTTGTAGTTTGCTTTTGTCTTCTTTCATTTTCCACACAATGTCTTTGTTTAGATTTGGTATCCAAAGAGTGTTGGGTTTCCAAAATAAGTTTAGAAGTGTTATCTCCTCAATTTTCTGCAATAGTACTTGTAGAATAGGTATTAATTTTTCTTGAATGTTTAATATGCTACAAATGGTTGTTGCTCATGAGAGCTTGTTAAATTTTCAGGAATTTTGTAAATCCATGTTAAGTAGAACCACTATTAAAACTTAAATAATTTATATTTAAAACAAAATAACAATAAATACTTATTTCTTAAATATGTAATCATTATTTTCTTTTTAGATTTTTTCTCAAAGTCTAACTCTGTAGCCCAGGCTGGCCTCAAACTCATGGAAATCCTCCTGCCTCAGCCTCTAGAGAGTGGAATTATGAGCACCACACTCTACTTGTTCACTTATTAATTGCCATACTCTTGAGGATATTCAAAACTATTCTATCAGTATAGCAGTCTGCTATATATAATTCCATGGTCAGTGGCATCACATTGACACTTGGACATTGACCAGAGTAGTAATATTTATACCATTGAAATTGGCAATTGCTGGGCCGGGGAGTTAGCTCAGTGGTTCCAGCGCCTGTCTTGAAAGCGCATGGGCCTGGGTTCAATTCCCTGGCAACCGCATACAATAATGGGTGTGGAGACTCACCCCAGCAGCAACCAGTACCACATATCACAGTGCCGGGTGTGGTGGCTCACACCTGTAATCCCAGCACTCACGAGGCAGAGGCAGGAGGATTGCTGTGATGTGAGTTGGAGGCTGAGCTCAGGGCCAGCCTGAACCACAAAAGTGAGACCCTGTCTCAAAAAAAGAAAAAAAAAAAAAAAGAAATTGGCAATTGCCACAAAACAAGGGTGAAACACCCCCCCCCATCCGAGAAAGCCACATATAAAACATACATTGGGAATGCCATCTGATGCTGGAGTTTTCTTTATAGGAAGGCCTTTTTAATTTCATAATTATAAATTTAGTTCCTTTAACAGATACAGAATATTCAAATAATTTCTAGACTGATGTTTGTATTCGTTTGTGTTTTCTGTTGTTGTTGTTTTTTGGAGTTTTTTGTTTTTGTTTTTGTTTGAGACAGGGTCTCACTTTGTAGTTCAGGCTGGCCCTGAGCTCAGCCTCCAACTCACATCACAGCAATCCTCGTGCCTCTGCCTCCTGAGTGCTGGGACCTCAGGTGTGAGCCACCATGCCCGGCACTGTGGTATGTGGTACTGATTGCTGCTGGGCATGAGTCTCCACAACCAGTATTGTATATGGTTAACCAGGGATCGAACCCAGGTACCTGAGCTTGCCAGACAGGCGCCAGAACCACTGAGCTAAATCTCCAGCCCCTGTATTTGTTTGTGTTTTAAAGAATATACGTATTTTGTTTAGACTGCTGAGTAGATTGTCATATTGTTGCTCACAATATTCCCTTAGTATTTTTTTTCAGTAATTGTGGAATCTCTGGCAATATGCACTTTCATTCCTGAAATTGGTAATTTGTATCTTCTTTCTTTAAAAAAAAATCAGGTTGAACTACTATCAATTTCTTTTTCTTTTCAGTACTGAGAATCAGACTCAGGACCTTGTAGTTGACAGCTTGCCAGGCAGGCATGGAACCACTGTGCTCCATCCCCACGCCTAAACAGTTATCAACTTCATAACTCCTTCTGTGGTTTAAACCCAAACGTTAAGGTTTAATATTTTGTGCTGCACTGACGTCTGGTGAAATTGAGCGAGCCTCATCTAGCCTGAGCACAAGTACCTCTCCCTGCTCTGCCCTGTGGTAAAGGTCCCTTTGACAAACTTTTCATCAAGAGAAAGTATAGTTCACTTATCCAGAAACAACATTTAACTCATGCCATCCCACAAAATTATGCAAACAGTTCAATCATATCCTCCTGCAGGAACTGTAGGGCCCCCCTACCCCCTTGGAACAGCCACTGGCTGTTAACTCCGCTCCCAAACACAACATATTTGTGGTTGCTATTTTGTGCTTCTAAAAAACTCAAAAGAGAGGTGGAAGAAATGCATTATCAGCTCCAAGGGTCAAATTGGCCCTGTATGGCAATGTTGGAGGAAATATTTTTTAAATGATCAACATGTTTACAAGAAAGGCTGAATAGAATCTGACTCAAGCGTTAAGACTGCAAAAGAGAGGGCCACAAGATGAAGATAGAGATTCCAAGCCTTTAATTCCACTGAAGTCATCCATCAGGCATGTATAGGCACAGTGGAGATTCAGAGTTCTCTGCCAAAGCAGGCTTCAGGTCACTGAGAAGCAATGCAGGCAATTGTCTTCAAAGCCCCCACATTAGAAGTGCTATCTACAACCACGCTAGTGAGAAACTAAGAACATATTGTCCAATGATGTGGCTTCCAAATCAGTCATTTAAAGTTGCCTAAATGCAAGGAAAGCTAGAGCATTTGGATTTTTTTCTTGGTGAGAATTTATTATAAACATTCTGCTTTTATAGTTTTATCAGGACCTCATGAAGTCTATGGAAATGTGCCGTGCTACAAAGGGAACCCTACAAATGGAGTCCATCTTGTCTTCCCAGCCTTCTGTCCCACCACTGCCCACCATGGTGGCGCCTGACTGTCTGAAGAATGGGTGACTGATAAGCAGCCATCAGGTGCTGTGTAGTCAGCCATTCCCATGACCCTAACATGAGAATTTCTCTCTCACCCAATGGGTGACCAGGAGACAGAATATTTTCCAAACAATAAGTTCCAGATTTCTTGGACTTTTCTATTCATATCATTGTTTTCTATTTCATTGACTTCTATTTCATCTTTTTGTTTCCTTTATTTTATTTAAGTAGGCTTCATTTTCCCATTTTTCCTTTGTTTCTTTTATAGATGCTCAGACAATACATTTGTGAACGTGTTTTTAATGCTGTTTGTATCTAGGAACTGACTTTGCTACATCCTCTAGCTGGTAGGTAGGAACACAAATTCCAAAATCTGTGTGATTTAAGATTCTGATCCTGTGTTGAACTTCTGAGAATTTGATTCTAATGTATCATGGAGGGATATTTTTCTGATTGTGGCTATTTGAGTTCCATATGCCTTACTTATCTGTATGTTAAATTCTTTTATCTTATTTGGAAGCTTTTCAGCTATTATTTCACTAAGCATTCTTTTAATACCATGTGTGTTTATCTCTTAATTTTTCACTAATTCCAGTAAATCATAGATTAGTCTGCACTGTATCATGTAGGAGTTGTTAGATCTATTTTTCATATTCTCTTGTTATTTTAAGATCTCTCACTAATTAACTGCTGACAATGGTTCTGTCTTCTAGTTTTAAGATTCCATTATCACACTGGTCATTTCTGCTGCCCATATTTTCAATAGACTTTTGAATCTCCTAAATTTCAATAGGGAGCCCTTTTATGAACTCAAAATGTTTTCACTATTAGTCATGTGTGTTTGGATCCATCATTTCCATCTTCTTATTGGTGTCTCCTTGAAACTTGCTGATGATTTCAGTCATCCCAATGTCTTCTTGATTATATCTTTCTGAACTGTTTTGTTATCTCCCCTGATGCCATTTCAAATAATTCGGGCGTGAGGCTTTGGTTTCTTTCCTTTCAATGCCCTATGAATCAGCTTTAGAGCAGTCAGAAGTTTTGGAGGACATTTTGTCAGTTTATCTTTTCGTGTTTCCTCATTTGTTGATTTGCTTTGTGTTGAGGCTTGTGGGTTTATTGTGTAGGAAGTTCTAGTAGGGAGACCTCTTTGGTTAATGTCTCTTTTTCAGCAGTGCCCTCTGGGCATGGAGAATTATTGGCCTTGCCTCTGTCCCAGGATCCTTCCACCTCCATTTGCTTGAGAAAGGAGGCTGCAGCATGTTCAGCCCAGTACCTAGTGCCCCCAAAATGGGCCACAGTATTGTCAGTAGCCCAGAGGCAGCATAGATATTGGCATCTCAAGAAAACCACTTGATTGCAACAGCTATGACACCTTTGACCATAGTAATAAAATAATAAATTATAGCATTGAACACAAACTAAAGTGACAAACTCTTAGGACCAATAAAGTATCCTTGTCCATAGAAAAGAGAGCTATAATTACCTTATAAATACTAAGACAAATCAAATATTTATCTATAAAAAATATTTACTAAAAGGAACAACTATGCCACTACTAACAATAGCGCAGTATGGAACAGCAGTAGCATAAAGATAACTATGGTATTTATCTAGAGACTCATAAAGCTTAGTAGTTATCCTAGTATAGGTGGAGGGAGTGGGAAACTGGAGAATGAAAAAAGCAAAATTTGAAATATTAAGTGATAGAAGTCTCACTGGTTCTGGTGACTGCCTGGCAAGCACAAGGTCCCAAGTTCAATCCCTGGTACCACATAGCACAGTGCCAGATGTGATGACTCACGCCTCATCCCAGCTCTCAGGAGGTAGAGACAGGAGGTTTGCCTTGAGTTCAAGGGTAGCCTGAGCTACAAAGTGAGTTCAGGACTAGCCTGAACTGCAAACTGAGACCCTGTCTCAAAGAACTAAAAAAGTAATAATAATAATAATAATTGATGGACTATGAGAAGGAAGAGAAAAAAGTAAAGGGTGGGTCCTAGCAAGAGTAAAAGGAAATTAGTAGTGATAGAGAGCACTCACTGGAAAAAGGGAACAAGAAAAAAGATAAACAGCAAAACAGGAGATACGAGAAAGGGGAGGGAAAATGCTGAAAAGAAAAGAATTATAGCAACAAGAACCAAAAGAAGAGAAAATAATGGGAGAAAAACCACAAACCCCCAAAAACCCTGATGAAGGAAAGAGAAAAACAGGAAAATCAAAAGGATTGAGTCAAAGAAAAAATGTGTGAATTATTGAATGAATGGTTTCTTTCTCCACTCTGCAGTCTTGGGACCCAGCCAGCCATGATTTTCTATGCGTAGCTGTAGGGCCTAGGGCTCTCCGCTGTGCTTGCTATTTGTGACCTTCAGACCACGGTTGCTGTCTGAGCCAAGGCGTGTCCTTGCTCCTGGTGGTAGATGGGAAGGAGATCAGCCCTCTGTTCTCTGCTGGATGTAGGCTGCAAGGAGATTCAGCCAGGCTGTTGGGTTTGACACTGACAGTTCCGGTTGCCCCCTTCTCCTCAGGAATGCTCCTCCATTCAGGATTGGGTCTCTTGGTTAGTCTCTGCTAGCTGTTCCATGCTGTGTCCCCCTGGGCCTGGGGTGGCTCCACCATTGCTGCTCTGCTCTCTCAGAGTGGGGTGCCACTCCAGGTTGGCTCTCTTGTGTAGGGACTCTTGTGTTGGCTCCCCACGTGGGGGTTACACGCTGCTCTGTAGCTCTCTCTCACATTTGGGGGGATCCGATCTGGGTCTGCTCTTCACATTGGGGGTTGCGGGCTTGCTGCTCATCCAGCACTCGTCTGCTTTCTCAGGTTTGGTGTGTCAAATGTGCTTTTAACTTCTGACACTTTCAACTCATGACGAGTTTAGCAGGACACAACCTTGGTGTAATTTAGGAAGCACCTGCAACTGTTGGATTCAGTCTGAAATTAAATAAAGAGTTTTAATAATTCGTGGATCTGGGTCAAAGGGAAAAAAATGACAGTGACTCGAAAGTACTTTAAACTAAACAATCATATAAATATCCATATCAAAATTTTATTTCATTTTCAAATACTTAAAACTTTCTAAGTATCTTATTGATTTCTAATTTCATTCTAGTTTGGTCAGAAACATATTTATAAAGTTTAAACACTTTGAAATACAGTGAGACTCCCTATTTTACCCAACATATGATTTATTATGGTATTCCATGTGTACTTGAGGGAAAAAAGAGTTTTAAGTATGTGTCTGTGTAGTATTCTATAAATGTCAATTCAGCCAAGGGAAGCACTGGTATCATTCGAATCATCTTTCTTCCCACCTGAATGTTTGTCTAATTAGTCATCAGTTACTGAGAAAGGATGATAAAATCAGCTGTAATCACGAATTTGTCTCTTTGGTTCTTTTGTCTTTTGTTCTTTCGGTTTTTGCTTCATGTATTTTGAAGCTCTGTTACTAGGTTCTGCACAGATCATAATGATTATTACTAGCTTTCAGAACATATTTATAATTATTATGCTTCCCGAGTGTATTGACCTTTTCTCACTGTGAAATATCATTTTCATTTCTGCTAATATTCTTTGTCTTAAAGTCTATTGTGCTTAATATTAATGTAGTAACTCCAGGTTTTAGTAAGTTGTGTTTGAATGCTACATCAGGGTTCATGCAGAGAAACAGAGCCCACCGGAGATCTCCATTTCTGTATTTCTACAACCCTGTGTGTGTCTGCGTGTGTGTGCACGTGTGTAGGAGGAAAAAGAAAGGGAAGGAGCAGGAAATTTTAAGGGCCTGGCTGGTGTGACTGTGCAGCCAGCAAGACTGAAGTCCGTCGGAGAGGGCAGGCTGGCAGGCTGGCAACTGCAGAAAATCAGGCAGTAGCTCACAGACACAATTTCTGCGCAACCTCAGTTTTGTTTTATTAAAGCCTTTCAGCAAATTGGTTAAAACTCTGTCAGATTATGGAAGATAATCTCCTGTACTTTAAGTCAACTGGGCACTGATGTGACCCACTTCTCCTGTTCACCTTCACAGCAATGCCAGCAGTGCTGATGGGCTGCACACAGTAACCAGGAACTAGAGCTGGGAGAGTTGAAATAAAAATTAGTTTTGTATTTAAAGTACATCTTGGGCCGAGGATTTAGCTCAGTGGTTCCCATGCCTGCCTTGCAAGCACAAGGTCCAGAGTTTGATCCCTGGTAACCACAAACCACAGTACCAGGCCTGGTGGCTCACACCTGTAATTCCAGCACTTGGGAGGCAGAGGCAGGAGGACTCCTGTGAGTTTGAGGCTCGCCTAGGCTACATAGTGAGCTCAGGGCCACCCTGAACTACAAAGCGAGATGCTGTCTCCAAATAAAAAGTACATCTCATACGTTCAGCACATACTTATCTGTTTCTTTGTCCAGTCACATAACACACACCTTTTTATTGAAATGTTTAAACTGATGTAACGCTCACACCTATAATCACAGCTATTTAGAAGCTGGAAGCTGGAGGATCACAAGTTTGAGCCCAGTGTGGGTGACTTAGTGAGACCCTATCTGTGTTACAATAAAAACTAGACACATAGCTCAGGGATAGAGCACCCCTGGGCTTAGTTCCCTGTGTCAAAAAGAAAATGTTTGATTCGCTCATTTAGGTCTGACATTTTCTATTTATTTCATTTGTTTTCTTATTCTTCCTTTCCTGACTTCTTTGTAACTAATCAAATACTTATAATATTTTATTTTAAAAGCTTTTTGACTATTTTCTGGTGCATTTTAAGAGTCCAGTTCTAATAATATGTTTAATGTACCACAGGGTATATGGTCAATATAGTACTGATTCCTTCAAAATATGGGAGTCTTGCAGCACATATAGTTCCATCTACATTTGCTTCCATACTTCACATGGCTTTTGTATTATACATGAACAAATAATAATCCCACACACACTACAGAATTATAATTTTCAGCTTTGAACAGTCCTGTTTCTTTGAACGAATGTGAGAGGATGTAAGACGAGGTATGAATAATCTTTTCTATTTACCCTCATACTCATCATGTCTGATCTCTGTTTCTCCTGTGAGTCTGAGTTGCCATCTGGCACCATTTGCTTTCAGCCCAAAACACACTTTTTAGCATTGCTTGTGGTGCCGTTCTGCTGCTAATGAATCCTCTATATTTAGCTTAAAATGTATTTCTGTCTTCATTTGGTGAACATAAAACTCTATATTAACAGGGTTTTTCTTTTTCTGTCATTTTAAAGATGCTCCTCGGTCGTGCTGTGGCTGCCATGATTTCTAACAAGGAGCCAGCCGTCAGGAGCTTCTCCCTCGCTGGACACTCAGAGTATTCTCGTTATCTTCGGAGGTCAGCTGCCGGTCAGCAGGTGCCCTGGCGTGGTTTTCTATGGATTCATCTTGCCTGGGGTTGACTGATCCTCTTACACCTCTTTAGTTGATGTCTTTCACCAAACACGTTATGTTTTGGTCATTATTTCTTGAAATAGCATTGAATACATTCTCCCTCCTCTCCTTTGACTCCACTTACATTCATCTTAGACTGTTTGATGTGCACTACCTCTAAAGTGCTCCCTTCATTTTTAAAAAACACACTTTCCTTTGTCCTTCAGATAGAGCCATTTTGTTAGTCTGCCGCAAGTTCACTAACTCTATTTCCTGCAATCTCCAATCCGCTGTTAGGCTCATCCTGTGAATTTTTCATTTCATTTTTGGTAATTTTCAGCTCTATATGTCCATTTGATTCTTTTATTATTCTATTTATTTTTCTGCCAAGATTATCTATCTGCTCATTCTTATCCACACATTTTCTTTTAAGTTCTCATTCACAGTTTAACAGCTGCTTTAAAGTCTTTGATAATTCCAACATCCATATCACTGAGCTTTGGGTTCAACTGGTGATTTTTAGCTGAGTATGGGGTATGCTTTCCTGTTATTTTCCATGTTCATTGAAGTGTGAATAAATACTGTACTGGATATTATCAGTGAGATCTTCATGAAGTTTTGGGGTCTGTTCTATTTCTTTGAAAGGTCTCTATTCCAGCTCACAGTTAGTGCTGGGGATGTAGCTCAGTGGGGCTGTGCCTGCCTGACAGGTGCAAGGTCCTGAGTTTGATTTCTAGTACCAGGAAAAAAAAAGAATGAAAAATTTTCCATAAAAATGTATCAAGCTCACAGCCAACGTGATGGGATTCCAGCTCTAAATTCTCTCTCCTTTGGAGTGAGCAACAGCTCAGTTCTTGCTCAGTTCTCTCACGTTCCCGGGTGCTTGATGATTTAGTTTAATAACTTAGCAATCAGCCAAAGGTTGGAGCTAATTTTATATAGATAGGTTTTATATAGATTTTGGGTTTTACCTTCTTCAGTATGTTGTGTTTTGGCACCTATTTTCCACCACCAGTACCCCTCCTGGGATGAGCCATCAGAAAAAGCCTGCACAGCCACAAATCTCACTTCTTATAGGTCATTTTTTCCAAGAGAAGATATTCTCTCAGTTTCCAATTGTTCTTAGTCATTCTCTGGTGTCGTAAGTAATTATTTTAAATATTTTTTCTAGCAAAATATAGTGGCACAGGCTTGTTTTCCCAGCTCCCTGGAGGATGGGTCAAGAGGATCAAAGTTAGAGCCAGCCAGCACTGCATAGTAACACCCTGCATCACAAATTTTGTTTAATTTTCAAGAACTAGTTTTATCTAGATTTTCATCTATTTTATAGCTGCCTGTTGCTGGTGTCTTCTTGGGGCTGTGGGTGAAGAATAGTCCATAGTCCAACAAAGCTAGTTTTCCAAAAACCAGAATTCTATTATCTTTTTATAAGTGGGAGACTGAGGCCTGCCAACACAATGGTGTGACTGGCCCGAAGTCTTGTGGCTAATAACCAGTATTCAAGTCTTCCACAACTGACTGATGGGAGGGCTTTTTTTTTTTTTTTTTTTCCTTCTTTAAAATGCCTCCCAACCCTTTCCTTGTTCTCACCCTGAAAAGTTTTGCTGTGAATCCTGTGTGCATATTCCACTGACCCTCCAGGCCAGTGGTGGCCCATGGCACACCTGCCACTGTAATATGTTTGGATTATTGAAAGCTTTAAAAGATTTACCATTCAGAAGGATTGCCACAAGTTCCAGGTCAACCTCGGCTACATACATAGTAAGTTCAGGGCCAGCCTGAGCTACAAAGCAAGACCCTGTCTCAAAAAACTTAAATAACTAAATAAAAATAGAAGATTTGCCATCACTGACATGGCAAAGCTTGCCCTTTTCTCCAGCTGTCAGAGCAGCTGAGGGAGTACAGTGCTGGCTGCTGACAACACCGCTGCTGGATGAGGCAAGTGGCAGGAATGGAGTCACCATCAGCCCCAACCTGGACGTAACTGGCATTGTGGTTACCCGCTGCACAGGGGGATCAGTGTGGTGCTGTGAACAGGATCTTGGCTAGGAGTGTGGAGTGTGGTTCTGAATCTGCCATACAATGGACGTGAGACCTGTGCAGTGTTCATCCTCACTCTGAACTCCAGTTTCCTGTGAGTACCAATGGACAGTATTCACCGTACTGCACAGTGGTTCTGCAGGTCAAAGAATGTGTGTGCCTTGCAAGTTGTAAAGGTTACCAACAAGAGTTCTCGTTGTCATCAGTGTCTGGTGTTGATGGCAGATGGGGAACCCACCCACACAAGTCAGGTGAATTTTACCACCATTTGGGGAAGGGGGAAGGCTCCAGGTTGGTGTTATAAGAGTCTGACTGGGAAGTAAATGCACAGGAAGGGTACAGAGCTGACACAGAGGGTTTCCATAAATAGGAAGCTGAAAAGGTGTGGAAATTTACAAGCCCATCACAGGATCAAAAGTGTATGCAGAATCTCATTATTTTTCCCCCTTCACCCTATTTCACTTTGAGTATTTTCTATTTCACAATATATAACATACAATTCTAGGACTCATTTACATCTTTATTTTCTCACACCAGAGAAAAGATGTGATATTTACCTATCTGTGACCTATTTATTTCACTTATGAGGATATAATGACATTATAACAAAAAAAAGGAAACAAATTTTATGTATATGGGGGGTGGTAGGGTGGGTAGGGCCATGGGGAAAAATGAGAATTAAGTTGTCTTATACTGGTACAAATCTTCATTGTGGAGTGCAATTATGATGTGTATATGTAATGTACAAATAAAGATTTCAATTTTTAAAAAAATAGTGTGTGCAGAGAAGCAGGACCAACTACAGTAGCAGAAACAAGAAGTCCAAGTGTTTGATGAGCAACCTGATTGGAGAAAGCCTGTAGAAGTCAAAGAGCCATGGATGATGGGGCACCAGAGAAAAAATGACACAG
>PVIR01043030.1:0-11954 GCA_004026965.1 Petromus typicus | reverse complement strand
ATGCCCATTTTTGAATTGGGTCATTAAATTTGGGTGGGCTGATTTTTTTCAGCTCTTTATATATTCTAGATAATAGCCCTTTATCTGAGGAACAGCTGGTAAAGATTTTTTCCCACATTGTTGGTTGCCTGTTTGTACTGTTGGTGGTTTCCTTTGCTGTGCAGAAGCTTTTTAAAAGAATGAGGTCCCATTTGTTGATATCCTCAGCCATTTCCTGTGCTATAGAAGTTTTGTTCATGAAGTCTTTCCCTAAGCCAATGTCTTCAAGAGTTTTACCTAACCTGTTGCCAATTTTCATGCTATAGAGGTTTTGTTCAGCAAGTCTTTCCCTAAGCCAGTGTCTTCAAGATTTTTACCTAACTTGTTTTGCAGCAGGTTTAGTGTGTCTGTTTTAATATTTAGGTCTCTTACCCACTTTGATTTTAAGTTTGTACATGGTGAAAGATATATGTCTAATTTTAAACTTTGGAAAGTTAAAGGCCAGATTTTCTAGCAGCATTTGTTAAAGAGGATATCTTTCTTCCACTGAGGACTTTTGGCTTCTTTATCAAAGATGAGGAGACTCAGTGTATCTGGAGCAGTTTCTACAACTTCTGTGGAAATCAGTGTGAAGATTCTTCAAAAAGCTAGGATTGGAGGTCCCATTTGACCTGGCCATTGCTCTGTTAGGTATATACACAAAAGAATTAAAAGATTCATATCACAGTGACATATGTGCACCCATGTTTATAACAGCTCAGTTTGTGATTGCTAAATCTTGGAAACAACCAAAATGTCCATCAACTGGAGAATGAATAAAAAATATATGTTCTTTTATAGAATGGAGTATTATTCTGCCATTAAAAATCATAAGATTGAGTCACTCATATTCAAATGGATATACCTTCAGGACATCCTCAAAAGTGAAGTAAATAGGTCACAAATATCTAAGTATCATATCTTTTTTCTGGTATGAGAAAATGCAGATGTAAATGAGTTCTAGTATATATAGTTGACATTGTGAAATAGAAAATATTTAAAAGGAAAGGGATGCAGGGATAAATAATGAGAAGAAAATGAATGTGATAGGGGGATAATGTCTATATAGGGGGTGGTAGTTGCATGGCGAGTGGGGGAAAGGAAGAAAATGAGAATTAAGTCATGTCAATATTCTGGTACAAACTATCAGTGTTGAATGCAATGATCATGTGTATTCATAATGTATCAATAAAGATTTAATTTTTTTAAAAAAACTAAAATTTTCCCTACTTTTAGGGGAAAAATTACCATGACCAGTAAGCTACTTTGATACACTTGAGCTACTCTACTAGCTCCCCTTGTAACCCCACTGGCTCATTGAAGTCAGCACTCTTACTAATTTTAATTCCTGTGTTAATGCACACAGTAGTTGTACTGATTGATTGAATATGATGTGAGATTTTTATGCTTGGTGTGATCAGTACAGAATGATCAGATCACAGAATGGGAATGTCTATCACTTCATGCATCTATTTTTTTCTGAACAATGACAATGCTCAATATTCTTATGTTAGCAATTTTTAAATGAACAATAATAATTCTATATGGCTTTTGACTTAGATGTTGACTGTAAAGCTCTTTATTTAGTACAAAGCATAAAAGTTTCTTTTCATCCCTTATATAATTTTAGTTGGTAAATTTAATTATATGAGAAAGTTTTGCATATGGACTGAGGTATATCCATCCATCCATCCATTTATGTGAGATAGTCCTATTATTCAAAGATTATTTGTTGAAAATTATCCCATTGAAATCTCTTAGTATCCTTGTAGCAGATTAGCAAACCATATCTAGTGGATGCTTTTTTTCCCCATGATCTATGTGCCTATCTCCTTAGCAAGTCTCTCACATTTTATGAAGTCAGATCACACCAGTCCAATACTTTATTTTCAAAACTCCATTATATACCCAGAATCCTTCTGATTTTCATAAAAGTTTTAGGAGCAGCTTTTAAGTTTCCATTTAAAAAATTTACTGGATTTTACTAAGGTTTTCAACTTAATCCATAGAAAAGTTTGGAAAATATTGTCCTCAAAACAATTTCTTCTTGCAATTCATAAAAATCAAATGTTCCTATTTAAATATCTAACACTTTTCTAAAATCCCTTATAATATTTAGCATAGAGACCTTATATTTTCTTTAATTGTATCTTAAGTACTTTTTCAGTGCTACTGTTAATGACATATAAATGTTATATAGAATAAAAATAGTTATATATCTGATGCTCTCTTTATTTTTATACATTGTCCTTACATGTTGTGACTTTCTTGAACTGAATGATTAATTCTACCAGGAAGTGTGTTGATTCCTTAATATTTTAATATTGATGTTATTCTGAAAAAAGTTAGTTTTACTTATTTATTTTCCCAAGCACATGGGTTTATTTTTTTTCTTTCTAAAATGTAGAAGCTAGAACATTCAGTACCAAGTTAGATGTCAGTGTCATGGACAGACATTTCGTATTCCTGTAATATTACACTTTGTCTTTTAACAAATACAATATTAACTATATGTTTTTCAGTTACTATGATTAGCTTAAAGATGTTTCCTTCAATTCTTAGTTGGTTGGGAGTTTTTACTTAAAATGACTGTATGACTTCTCAATATGTTTAATAAATTTGTTGAAATAATTGTGTGGTATTAATAGCTTACTGTCTTGATGTGGTCTGTTCTTTTAGGAAGTCTTTATACTTTAAAACAATGTTGCATTCTTGCAATGAGAATTAGTCTCATTCAGTTATGAAATATAATACTTTTTATATGGTACAAGATTGTGCTCATTAATATTACAGGTTTTTGCATCTATGTCATTGGATGTAGTTTTCTTGGGGTAGGTTTAATATCTGACTAATACTCATCTCTCTGGAGTGAATTGTGACATGTTTCCTCTTCTTTTTTCTGAAAGATTTTCTGAGGATTGATATAATTTTTTCTTTAAGAATTTGACAGAATTCTTCGCTGAAGTCATATGAGACCTACTTGGTCTTACCAGAGGAATTTTAATTACTAACTTTGTTGTGTTATATTTTAAATACAATTTTACTCAGTTTCTTTCTTTACTTACTGTTTTATTAATTTGCATCTTTAAAAGTTATTGATTTTTTTTTTTTTTTTTTTTTTTTTTTTTACAGCACAAAGGTTCGAACTCTGGCTGTTGAGCTTTCAAGGTAGGCATGGAACCATTGAGCTAAATCCCTGGTCCCATTGGAGGTGTTTTTAAAAATAGAAATACTTGATTCTAAGTGCAAAAATCTGAGAGTTAGGATACTTGGTCAAGATGCAAATTGTCTTTTGATGCCATTTATTAAAATACTTCATTTCCCTGAGCTTTCAGCTTATCATTTTGCCTTTGACAACCTTTGCACATCAAAAAATTAAGCGATTCTTTTACATAGGATAATATCATACTGAAGGGTCATACTTAGTTGTATGTTGTTTATTTCTGGGTGTTTTATTTAAAAATTTCCAATAATATTATCTATCTGCATTAGTTATTTTACATGCATTCTTTTGTTCCACTTAGAAATATTGCTTATACATGATTTTAAAATATTTATTTTAATACTTTTCCTTGTTCCATTGTTACAAGAGCAAATAGGATGAATAAATAGCAAATACAAAATTTCATTTTTAAAGCTTTTTGGCAAATCCTACTATTTGAGAAACAGAACTTTGGCAGTTATACAACCTTTTTGTCTCACCACAAATCCATGAGGTTTTATGATTTGTAAAAGTAATAAACATATTAGGAATTCTGGGATCATTACCAATGCTTTCTATAAAATATTACATTAATTTAACTCTATTTATTTTAGCAATGTAATGTAATGGAGTAGTAATCATTTATAGGTTATAACTTAATACTATGGTTTCCAAGTGTTTTTCTGTGATTTTGAAAATACTCAGTATATTGCAACTTGAAAGGTAAATACATATCTCCCCACATTTATCCATATAGTCAAAGATATTTACTAAGATTTTCAAACTAGTACTTGGAGACTATACTATCTCATGTCATAATTACTATTTTTTTGCTCTGCTTTATTTTCTTTATTTTGTATGGGAGTGTATTTATTTATTAAGTAGATTTTAATACTAAAAGTTCACAACCCACAAGTAGAAAAATAATATAAATGAAGTATGATGGGCATGGAAGTCATGTGCCTCATAAAATTCAAGAATAATCAATCTTATTAAGCTGGCAAGCTAATATTATTAGGCAGTTATTCACAGAAGACTAGTGTATGGCACATTGAAAGTTATTCTGTAAAATAAAAAGAAAATTGAGAGATCGTATTCTTGCCTGTTATCATAGTGACCATACCCCTACATTTTCCCCTAATACAATCACTTACAAGGTACAATGATGCATACAGAGATTATTTTTCCCATTATTACAGCTTACAATTGTGTCAGATATGCTTTGGGACCACTTTATTAATTGTACAAATATGATTTGGTAGATTTCTAGGATTGCATTGAAAAAAAAAATATCACAAGACGAGTGACTTAAAACAAGAGTGTGATCATCTCGAGCTCTGGAGATTAGAAATGTCAATTTGAGGGGGTAGCAGGACCTCACTTCTTCAGAGATCTGGAAGGGAAACTTTCCTTGTCTGGTCCTGTTTTCTAGCTGGTTACCTTTGGCCTTCTATGGTTGTGGCTGAATGACTTCAATATGTCCATCCATCACCACACAGGGTCCTTCTCATGTACCTGTTCACATGATTATGTATTTGTGAGGACTTCGATCATATTGAATGAGCAGTCTTCCTAATCCCAGTGTGACCTCATCTTAACTAATTACATCTACATCAACTCTATTCTGCAGTCTCGTCACATTATGAGAGCTAGAAGAACAATATTTCAATACATACATTTAGGGATAGCAGAGTTCAATCTGTACCACTAGAAAGTTCATTTGGTTCCCACAGGCTGTTACATGCTAAGTTTTCTTTGTTAAATATCAGAGTTTTTATCAGCTATGACAGTGTTTTCAGGAAATCTGGACATCAAGTGAAAAAAAAAAAAAGAAGAAGAAGAAGAAACATAGGGAAATGGAAGGAGAAAGACATGTTTTATTTGCACTACTACCAAACTCTGTGTCTGGGTTCCATTGGTCAGATTCACCAACTACACACTTGAGAGCCCTGTTCTAGTATGCTTTCCACTCCCAATTCTGCCATGGAATCTCGTGTTTTCATTTGTGCTCTTTTTTTGGCCTCCAAAGAATTCCAAATTCCTAAAGTCATCAGTTCCAGGGTCTTAAGGCTAGCTGGACTTGCTGTTGTTTGGCTGTATTTGCAAGAATGCTGAGCTTTGGATTAAAAAAGGAAAAAAAAAAGGAATAAAATCCATCAGCTGCCTGGGTTTCCCCCACCGAGCTAGAGGCCGGAAAATAAATGTTTGCACCTTTAATGACCTCCATTGTCCTGACTTCACAGAATCCCCAGTGGGCAGCTAATCCTTTGGAACAATATGGTACAGATGTTTCACAGGATAAGGAGGCTAATTCCAGACCAATCAGGGTCACTACAAATGTCAGCACACCAAAATAAAGTTAAAACACGGGGCAACGATACAGAGCCTCCACAATCTGATCCCTACATGGCTGGGTCATTGTACTGTAATAAGGCTTTGTTCAAGGCTTTGGTAACTTTGTCTCAGTGAGAAGAGTTGGGTGTTGTCATATATTTGTAGGGTTCAGTAATTTTAGAAATTTTCTCATAGGCAAAAGTATTCAATATCGTCTGAACTTGTACAATTTTCTTTTTTCTCTAAGGAAATTACCATGAGTGCAAACATCAAGACATCATTGTTTATTACCTGAATAATAAATATTTCAGTTGTGTTCTGAAAATCAAAGCAAAGTTTGGATTGAAGCAGATAAAAAAGCCCCCAAATCTCCACTGGGCAATGAATTCCGTTTGCTTAACAGAAAAACTATTGCATAATTTGCTGGAATTATCCAAACAAATTTTGTAAATTACTTATATTTGTGTTTTTGTGGGAAAAATAAGCATAGTGGTGTTACTGGTGACCAGTTTGTGAAATAATTCCACAAACAAATAAGTGAACTAGGTATTAATTATATATATAATACACTATTATATGTATTTTGTTTTAGGGTAAATACATTGTTATATTTTCTTAATTATAAGAGAATATAGACTTAGCAGCTCATTTTTATGTATGGGAAGAGTAGCAATACCTTTCTCCTAAAAGAAAGGCTATATTGGCTATACAAGGTAATTATAAGAATTTTTCACACTAAAAAGTAAAAAAAAACTCCTATGTTAAGGCTGACAAAATGCAGAAATGGTAAGTGATATATGTAACTGCAGTCATTATGAAGTACGAGAAAGGGTTTTGATAGAAGATTTTCTAGTTCTTGGATTGTTTTGGATGTGGATGCTTCTTTAACTATTTCAAATCTATTGATGACAAATAATTATTGTTTAGGTTGGCATAAGAAAGTGAAATGATTCATATGTTCATGAGTTTGTTTTTTCTTTTTCTTCATAAATATAACTCTACTTTCAACTTTGTGAGTCAGCTTCCAGTCAGGTGTAACTGTTATCATTATCCTATCAAGTGACAGACAGTCCTTCCACAACTTTTCAAAGATTTGAATCAAAAGGAGTTATTAAAACAATAAAAGGAAAATATAGTTTATGACAGATTATCTGTCATTGGGAAAAACTTCTCCTATAGCAAGTTTTCAGCTGAACTTACAGGTTTAAATTAAGATGAACAATAAAATATACCTCTCTCTTTAGAGAGGGAAGAATAGTAATCATGTACCATAGTTATACTGTAATACTATTTTGTTTCGAGCAACCACAGAGTATAATTCCTGCTCAGTGATCTGTTCTGTGCCAAGTTCAACTGTCTCACCAGAGAACGCCAGCCATGAAGGGTTGGACGATTCTGGACTCATTTTTTTAAATGTCTCTGTTTACTTTTCACTAGTTGAAGCTTAAAATAGAGAATGCATTTGGATAAAGAAAAAAAAAAAAAAAAGAAGTGTGTCTGTTTAGAGTCCACTTTCTGGGCACTGAGATTCCATGTACAGGTTCAGTTTTCTCTGGGAATAAATGATTTCCTACTCATCAACTACCATTTGGACAACATAAGAGTCTTATCTGTGGCAATGAAAAAACAGAAGAAAATTGTAAGAAGAGAGCATATAAAAGTCCCTCTCTCTGACACTCCACGTTTCTCTGTAGCACACCACTCTTTTCCTTCTTCCCTCAGTCTTTCACCATGACTTTCTGTCTTCTTTCTCTCACTCTCTTTCTGAATATATCATCTTTTCTTCCTAGTGAACTTGCGAAGTACTTTTGCACTTAAGCATATTTCATGGTGAACTGGACTTCAAAGCACCCCACAGAAAGAAACAAGCTTCCCGTAAATCAACTCCACTAATCCATCCATGGGATGTTGTTGTACACCATCGGTCCAAAGCAATGATCATTTTAAAAGAGATTTTTGTGGTCATCCCTCCCTTGCTCATTTGTTTTGATTTCATTACATGGGTATCAATGGAAGTTTGTTGCTCTGTCCTACAGCTGAGCTTTACCAACTGAACTATGGCCTACCTATTGACACACAAGAACACAGCAGTGGGCAGAACGGAGCTCTTCCATGGTGACAGATGAGGATATTTACTTACAGAAGATAATCCCTGCAGCCAATAGCACAGCTACAGTCTCCTGCCATTTCTTTCAGGCTTCTCTAACCCCAGTTTAAGGTCAGTGTAAATCTTGACAGTTGAAAAATGAAAGAGAGCCAACAAACTTGATTGTTAGAATGTCCATGTAAGCAGCTCACACGTAAATGATGTGGTCTTTGCATTTGAAAAGGGCCTCATGAAATATGAATAACACTTCTGAAGTGTGTATTTGGCTGTTCACTTAGTTGATTACAGCGTTCTCATAAAAACCTGAATTCTGATCTTTGGGGAAGAAATACGTATGAATAGCTAAGCCAAATTGATATAAAGTAGAAGGAACAGCCAAAAAAAACCATGGAAGGACCTTCAGAGAAGAAAAAAGAAATACTTTTATAATTATAAAAACATTTGAGGATACACTGGTAAGAAAAGTTAACATTTGGTACTAATTGGTCCCATACAAAACAGAGATAAATTTACAGTTTATAATTTCTTAGGAGCAAAACTCAGGAGGTCTGTTAGATTCAAAAAATTTCACACTGAAAAATGTATGGATTATCACCATAAATACAATACTAATAAGTATAGTGAGAAACAAAATGTTACTTTAAGTGAAATTAAATTGAAGAGAATTGCAGTGAAATATTTTTGGTTTTCTGCCTGATCAAACCTTTCTTTTTTTTTCCAAAATGTGTTTTATTTCATCCACTCTGAAAAGACTTATCATAGATTTCTGGAGCTATTTTGTAATTTGGTTCTTTACAACGTTAGGCTAATAAGAAAAGTATGCATAAAGATAACTAAATGAACATTTATAGGATCATTCTTCATTATGAAGACAGATCTGAATATTCTCGGAAATTTCGCTTAGCACCACAGTGAAAGAGAAAACTTGTTTGAAACAATAAGATTTTTCTGGTCACGTGCCATATTTTCTGACCCATTGTGTTTGGCACCAGGAAACAACTTGGCACGGGTCTCTGTAAAAATCCATCGGCAACTGTGTCAACTTTTATCACTTCCTGAGCTTATGCTCACAGGAAACAAACACAAAAACAGTGATTTAAAAAGGGAAAACGACTCTTCACCATTTGAAAAAGAGAATATATGCAGTTAATACTTACGTGTTATCTTTCTTGATCAATAGGCTGGAAACTTGGAAATATCCACAATGACTCTGTTATAATATACCAGATCGGCTTTCATCTCAAAGATAAAATACAGGATGATCTTTTTTTGGCTTTGAGTCCCCGCCCCTTGCTAACAATAGAATGTAGGCTTGTGAGAATATCTTAAAAACAAACTGAAACACTGTATAAGAATTTAAATGTACATGCACGCACGCGCGCGTGCGTGTGTGTGTTTGTGTGTGCTTGTTGGATCAAAGGAAAATAATAATAACCATGATGTAAACTTAGAAACCATATGAAGATATTAAGTTCCAGGGAGCAGCTATTTTAATTCCCCTATGATGTATATAATTTTCAATCACAGATTCAATAACCATATGAGAAGGAAGATTCACAAAACATCATCTCTTAAAAATATTTGATTAATGATTTAAAAATGACATTCACAATATTTCCTTATACTAAATTTTAATGAGAAAACATAGAGGTAAAATAAAACTATAAAACCCATAGGTGCTTATGATCTGACACACTGATCTTTCATGCTTTGAACTGAAGACAGATCAAACCCTAACTATAACCCTAGCCCGGCTTTCCTCATGACCCAGATTGCCACTGGCACACACATGGTGACATAAAACATTTGCAGCTGAGATATTAATAAATGACTATTGCTAAGCACATAGTCCCTTGATAATAGCCCTGGTCTTTAATCTGAGTTTCACACACTTTCTTACTACACAAAATTCAAAATTTCTTCCCACAAACTGTCTTCAAACCTGATTAACTTCTACAAGTTTAAATACCACTAAATATCCCTTGGATGAAATATCCATCACAATGACCTAACTATTCAGGGACTTTTTAGGTAAAGTCCCAAAAATGAAAAAAAAAAAAAAAAAAAAAAAAAGGACTAGGAATATTTTTCATAATATGCCTATCTCTTGATGTAATTACTTAGATAATATTTCTATTAGAGTGATGACTTGGAAGACAAAGAAATCTAGATTGAACATATATATTCATAACCTAATATAGTAATATCTCAAGTACCACCTAGTTCAATGTTATTTTAACATTCTGTAAGCTATGACTTGTGATGACATTGAAATTTTATCTCCTAATTAAGAATACTGAATCTGGCGACATAAATGATAGACCTACAGAAGAAGAGACATACACACATGAATTAAAAATTATACATCTTGAGACAGGGATTAAACTCAGTGGATCCATCACTTGTCTTACAAGTGCACGGTCCCAGATTCAACAGCCAGTAACCACATACAACAGTACTGAATGTGGAGACTCACACTCACCAGCAATCAGCACTACACACCACAGTGGTGGGTGTGGTGGCTCATGCCTGTAATCTCAGCACTCAGGAGGCAGAAGCAAGAGGATTGCTGTGAATTTGAAGCTTGCCTGTGTTACATAGTGAGCTCAGGGCTAGCCTGAACTACAAGTGAGACCCTGCCTCAAAAAGAAAAAAAAAAGAAAGAAAGAAAGGAAAAAAAAAAAAATATATATATATATATATATATATATATATATATATATCTTGATTCAAACATGCCTTTTCCTGTAGCACACATATGTTTTATGTCCTGTATACTACAAAGGAGATTAAGATAAAAGGTTAGAGCCCCCCATTGGGGTGGTCCCCCTGGAATGGCCTCAGACCGTGCTGTCACTGTGCACCCCTCACAAGTCTACTTACAACTAAATACACAAGACTTACACTAAATCATTTAGATTTCAGTATGTACTGGATTTCTCACATTTGCTCATTTAGAACAGACACAAAAAACAATACCAAAGAACTCTATCATTAGAAAAATTAGTGCCAGTCATATTTAAGCACTGAGTCTATATTTTGAATTTTAAACATCAGAAACATTGAGTAATAACAGATTACAGAACTAAGCTGTGTTTTTTTTTTCTTTTTTCAAACAAGGCCCCAATTTAAAGTGTTAAGACATCAAGCAGCCAGTCTAATGTTTGCATATGAAGATGTAAATCCAAAAAGAAATAAAAGGTAAAGACTAATAACAACTTGTATAGAGATCCCTTTTGAAAAAGAATCATAAAGTGATGATGTAAAAATTACTTTTAGATTCCAATGGTATACATTGTGATACAGAAAATGGTCAATAATAATTGACAAATACTTTCTCTGTTCATATAAAAACACAATATTGAAAAAAAATACTTTTCCTAAGTATAAACTGAATGTAAAAGTAACAAGAATGCCAAACTGCTATAAAACATCTAATTTGTATTAAAGTAAAAGAAATAAGTTCCATTCTAATAAGATATAGAAAGTGAATTAAGGTCATAGTAGAAGAACTAATTGGATAAAGTAAGTAGGTACTAAGAACGTTTTAATAGAAAACTCATAAACTATGTTGCTCTGTTTGGTAGTGAATTATCCATCATTAGACAACATATAACATACTGTTCCATGTGTTGTTCATTCATTTTATGTATATTTAGCTGATTCTCATTATTTATGGTAGTTATGTTCCATAAAGCTAACATGAACACTGGATTAGCAAATATGAAACATTATTCCCAGAAGAAATACCAACTTAGTTTCCTTCAAGCTTGTGGTCATGTTTTTGTCAATGAGTCAATACCTAACCTCCTGCTATGCGTGTCTGTTTAATGATTCCATATTTAGTGCTGTTGAACTTGCAGCCAATAGCACTATAATTCATGCCAGAACAAATCTTATCTAACACATACATTTTCTTCCTAAGACACATTACATCCTTCTTGAGTTTATGAACAACAGACAGCACTTCAGTAATATGTTTTGGAGCTATTTTAAAATGTGAAATCAACAAGCGTCACAAAATACAAAAATGCAAAGAACATGATTCTAAATAGACTATGAAAAAGAAATTTATCTATGGCTTGATGGCTGCCGAGCAAGAAGGCAGAGTGTTAGCTTGTTTTTCCTGTGCTGACAACATGTGTATCAGATTTTTTCCGGCTGTGTGCATGTACTTAAATTACCATGAAGGCATCTCAAGTGCTATTTTGAAGGTAAAACTTTAAGAGTGCCATAAAACAATACATACTGACTATATTTATTGGGGAAACCTCTGTATCCTCAAAGGGCACA
>PVIR01043029.1:0-11942 GCA_004026965.1 Petromus typicus | reverse complement strand
TACTGGGTGTGGAGACCCACACCCAGCAGCAACCAGTACCACATACCACAGTGCCGGGCGTGGTGGCTCACGCCTGTAATCCCAGCACTCGGGAGGCAGAGGCAGGAGGATTGTGATGTGAGTTTGAGGCTGAGCTGAGGGCCAGCCTGAACCACAAAGCGAGACCCTGTCTCAAAAAAACCTAAAAAAAAAAAAAAAATAATAATAATAATATGCTGGCTCCAAGGCAGGGTGGCATGGCAGAGGTACATCACAGAGGAGAAATAGTTCATGATGAGTGGAACGTAGAAGCCAGCAAGCTATCAGTGATTAGTGGCCAACCACACTAGCTGTTGTAGTCAAGGTTTGCAAAGGAATAGATTTAATATAGAACACGCAAAGTATCAGATCATTTTATAATAGTCAACCAAAATTCAAATGCAGAGGAGCACAAGAGACTTGTTAATACACTAGAGACCCAAAGAATCCAGCCACAGGCCTGGAGCCAAGAGTGATGATCTACACAAGTCCAGCTAAAAACCTAGACACAATGTCCTCTGAGTACAGCCAGAGGCCTACAGCTTGTGGGGATGTCCCATGCAAGTCTGTACTGAGTATCAGCACTGGGAAGACCCAAAAGCCAGTATCGGAAGACAGAAAGCCTGTGCCAGAGCACGAAGGATTTGTGCCACAAGGCTAAGGGCTGTGCACTGGAGCCAGAGCAGCACCAAAGTTGAAGATCAGAGCTCCCTTAGGGAGAATGGCAGCCATTCCCAGAAACATCGAGGACCTGAGTTCCTCTGATGACCAAACAGCCAAGTTCAAATCAGATAAACCAGACATGATAAGCTTCTCTATGAAAATTGACAGCCAATGATCATCCCCTCCAGTTCTCTTTTTGTGCCATTGGTAACAGTCCTCAGATGGTCTTCCATGCCCAGAACCACATTGATTCAGTTCAGCTCCATGTTCCAAACCGATCATTAGTTAATCCACCACATCAGTCCTCTTTCAATCCCTACCTTAGGGTGAGCAGCACTTACACCCAGGGTGCGGCATCTTCAATCCTACCGGTAATAGACAAACCATTCAGTGGACTCAATTGTGATCACACACCCTTAATCCCAGCATCACACACCCTAAATCCAGCAGCCTCTAAGGGTCCACCTGTGACAGAATGAGTTTTGGGGGGGACGTCTAGACATAAGCTGTCCAGGAGGTGCCTGACATTTACACCCTACACACCACACCCTTAGCATTCGGTACTATTTTCTTTTCACAGGTGCAAGCCGCTTAAGTAAACTTTGCTGATATTTACTTGCCACTATGTGCCACATCCCATCCTTTGTCATATACAGAAACCTGTGATTGCGCATTGCATATAAGAACCTGGGAATCCAGCCCCAGAGCCCACAACACAGGGCAACAATAGGAGTCAGCAAATCTGCAACTTACCTTCCAGGTAGGGTGGGTTTCGGTTCCTTATCTCAGGGGAACCCTCTTGGAACCTATCTGGTGAAATTTTTTACCTGTCTATTTCTTCTGTCCTAGTTCAAACTTGGCTAAGTTTGGCAGGGTCATGAGCTATCAGGGGTTAGCTGGGGTGGGGGTGAGGGCTGGTTTGGAAACTTGCCAGCAGATTTTCAGAGTGTAATTTTATAGCCACATAAGCAGAGATCATGTGATTTCATTGTAATGCTCCCTAACCACACTCTCGGATGCCATATCTGCTGGGACCTGGGGCCTCAGGTGCTGCAGCACCTCCGGTTACCAGCTGAAGGTGTTCAGAAGTATGCGCGACTGTTACCGACCATTTGGGTTCACCGGCTTACTGCGGACCAAATCAAAGGAGGTTGTTTATTTTGGTAAAAAGAAAAAAGGGTTTATTCAAAGCTGGCCCTAGGGAGACGGAGGGGCCTTTTTGCCTCAAAGCGCGGTCTCACCCAGTACAGGTAGGAAAGGGCCTTTCACAGAAAGGAACGAAGGGGAGGAAGTGCAGAGAGATAACGTAGATTTCCACACTTGCTGTATCACTTCCTGCCATCCTTGGCTCATCCTCCTGTCCTGTGGAAAGGCCTCCTGGGCAGCATCTGTATTCTCTCGTCTTTCCTGCCAATGTGAGGAGAGGTGCTGGCAATGCGCTCAGCAGGAGGAAGTTTGGAGAAGGGGTTCACCTCTAAAAAGAATAACAAAATCTAACTTATAAAGTTCCACTTCACAGCGCTGGTTACAAGAACAGATTTCAAAAATTTAATTTGGACAAGCCATGGACGGCCCTTGGTGTGTTGGAGTGAGGGCCCCGTCCAGATGCAGCATCTGACTGTGGGATCAAGTTGTTTGAAGAACAGTAGAGGGTAGAGCTGTTCTGGGGACACAGGTGACAAGTCCTCCTGGCAAGCGCCCCAGGTCAGGAGGAATGTCGCCCCCTGAACGCAGTGACCTGTGACAGTGCCTAAATCACTCTGACTCCGTTTCCTCATCTCCCAAATTTGTGAGTAGTTTACAGCGTTGCAGGTGACGCGGGTGACACACCCTGTGTTTGCGGCAGGGTTTTCATGTTTAGCAAGCCACAGGCTTGCAGTTGTTGTGGACAGGAGCGAGAAGGGAACCTATTTAGAATCATGTGAAGAAAAAAACGGGGTGGGGGAGATCAGCTCAGAAGTTCTCTCATTCTCAGGCTCAGCAGGCTTCATTATACTTTCATAAAATCAGAGTCAGAGAGACAGAGCGCCAGGGGGCTGATGGGGACTCAGCGGGAGAGAAGCCCCCCTCCCAGCGGGGAGGGGGGCTCCTCATCACCATGGAGATGAAAGGCTGCTCGGAAGGTTCCTGCCCACCCAGAGTCTGAGGCCTCAGAAACGGGAGGGGCTGCGGGAGCAGACCCAGACTGTCCAGTCTGCAAAGCTGGGGTGGGTGCGGGGTGTCCGCTTGGCTCCCTCCGGTCTCCATCGCTGGGGAGCCCTCGGGCTGGTGGGACGCCCTGCACTGCAGTGGGGCTGGGATCCGAGCTCTACACCCCCGCCCAGTGTCTGTGGGAAGAGTCCTCTCCTCTGAAGCCTCGGTTCCGCACCTGTAAAGGAAAAGGAGGTGATGTAAGAAGACAGAAGCTTGGATAAGAAAACTGTGAGATAAGGAAGCAATAAAACATTCGACGCGGGGGAGAGGGTTCGCTACACGTTTATTGATAAAAGGGAATTTTGCCAAACTGAGTAGTGCTACCGGTTTGTCTGTTAGAAAAGCAAACAAGATCATCTATGTATTCTTGCCAATAATGATAATAATAGGAAAAGGATAGAGGTAATATTATAAAATGTGCTTCTGCTTGTTTGTTTGTTTGTTTTTTGAGGAAGGGATTCTATGTACAGTACTTTTTATTCTCTTGATCTTAAAATTGGGTCAAGGAAGCCAAGTGACTTTTGAAGCCAGGAACGTCAGTCTCGTTGGGCTAGGACACTGTGCTCAGTGCTTGACCCGATATAAACTTAGTTCTGCCTCCACAGCCCCGCAGCCAGGAAGGTGCTGTATCTCTCCTCACCCTACCGAGAAGGAAACTGAGGGTGGCAGTGAAGGACCTGGCCCTTAATCCATACCACACTGCCCTTTGGGAGAAGAAAACGCTAAGGTTCTGTTTTCTTAACCATCTTCCTGTGGAAAAGATCAAAGAAATCTGAAGTAGAAAGCTGTAACAAACCCTGCTGTACCCACCACCCTGTCAAGAAGTCAGTTGGGTGAGATGTGGGCTGGAACCCCCCACTCTGGGAGACCTCCCAGGCAGGCAATCCCAAATTGCCTCACCAGTTTACTCCCTATCTCAAAATACAACTTCTTTCCTTCTTTCTCTCTGTCTTTTGAGACAGGGTGTCAAGCTAGCTCTGAACTCACTGAGAAGCCCAGGCTAGTTTTGAACTCACAGCAATCCTCCTGCCCCTGTCTCCCGAGTGCTGGGATTACAGGCGTGAGCCACCACACCCCGCACTGTGGTATGTGGTTATCCGAGATCCAACTCGAGACCTTGCGCTTGCCAGGCAGACGCTGGAAGCACTGAGCTAAATCCCCGGCCCTCAGAATATAATTTCTTTAAAGGACTGGAACTGTAGTTCGATGTACAGATTCTGGGTTCAGTCCTCACTGCTGGGGGGAAAATAGCCTTTAAATGGAAGGAGTAGAATGAGATGCTTCGGCAGAGGAAACAGGTCAAGCCAGAGGCTTCAGCCTACACGCACACACATGAACCTGGCCCACACACACACGGCACGTGTCCACAAGTGTGCAAGGCTCCCAGGGGCTCCTTGGGGCTCCCGCCAGAGCTGTGGCGCGTTCTCCCTGGGGAACCGCAGCTGCTTCCCCTCTCTGCCCCCACACCAGGTTCCTTCCTCCTTTCCACACTTTCTGACGTGTATTTCCCCAGCCAGCTAGCTCCTTTATAGGTCTCTGGCTCTCCTCCAAGGCCCGCAGGTTGTGGCAGCTTGGACAACACAGGAGGACATGGCCAGCGCCCTGGACAACATGGTGAAATGGGCGACCTTGGTGGTGCTGGCTGCCTTGGGCACAGCCCTGACAGCAGCCACCAACCCTGGCTTCGTGATCAGGATCTCCCAGGAGGGTCTGGACTACGGTAATTGGGTGCCTTCCCTCCCTCCTCTCCCATCCCTGAGGAGCACGTATTGAGGACTTGCTGTGTTCAGTCCTTTAAATCCACGTGCCTGGCACGTTCGCAGCTCTGCAAGGTAGGCTCCCCCACCTCTGTTCTACTGACAAGAAAACTCAGGCAAAATGAGTCTGCTCCCGATTGCAGAGCTGAGAAGGGGTATATCTGGGACCGTATCGGGGCACATCTGAGGACCCCAAGTTCAGTGTCCAAGCCCACAAGAATTTGCACGTTCCCTTCCCTCCACTCGCCCCCAAACGCCTAGGCCCCTCCCTGCTTTCCAAAACATGTTCTCAGCCTTGCCGTTTACCCCTCGAGGTGGTGGGGGAGGTGCAGGGAGGGCCCTCTTGAGTCCAGGGCTGGTAGGCACACTATGCACAGCACCCCTGGGTGACCCAGAGAGGACCCCCCAGACTGCCTGGCTGGCCTGCTCTGCTGTGGGCTAGGCTCTGTCTAGTGGCTTTATCCACAAGGTCTCCTGTATACTCACAGCAATATTGGGTGGGACATACTGTTATCATCAGCTGTCACAGATGAGCGAATCTGACCTATGACCGAGGCTCAGAGAAGGTGAGAGGGCAGCCTGAGCTAGGCCTCAGGTTTGTGTGCCACCCCAGCATGGCTTGGTGGCGCCTCTCAGTGGAAGAAAGGTGAACTGCAGCACCACAGTGACCCTAGCTCCAGGCAAACTAAAGATCTCAGCCTCTGATGGGCCAGTCCAGACCCACAGGACAGGGCTCACAGCGACCTGTATCCAACTCAGGCAAGACAGCTCTGGACACCAGGCATATGGACAGGTACCTAATGTGACTGAGGAGGAAGGAGTATGTCCCAGTTCTGAGCTGGGATGCTCCGGTAGGCTTCCTGGGAACAGAGGCTTTAAGCTCAGAAGTCCTAGTGCTCAGTCATAGCTGCCTCAGTTTCTACTCATGCCCCCTGAGGCAAGCATAGTGAGTTTTCTGAAATACAGCAAATGTGTTCAGATATCAGCTCCCTGCAGTATTCAGTGCCCCCGACCCTGGACCTTTATAAGCTACTCTAGGCCCTTGACATGGTACTGGAGACCCTATAAGGCCTGGCTCTGGCCGACCCACAGATCCTGGCCAGGCCATATTTTCTTTCCTGTCTGAGTGGTAAGACACAGGCTCTGGCACCAGAGCACCTGAGTTTTAATCTTGTCCCACCACTTGCCAGCTGTGTTGCCTTTATAAGCCTCAGCTTTCCATCTGTGAGATGGGGAAGTAACAGGACCTGCTCCTAGGGTGGTTTAGAGTCAGCAACTTGACGGACGTGCACAGCCAAGAATAGTGCCTGGCACAGACTCTGAGCTTGATGTAGTTTATTGTCATCATCATTGCTGGTCTTTCCAGACAGGCTCTTTGAAAACCCAAAGCCTGGCTAGGAAGCACGCTATCTTTACTACTTACCCTTCTCAGATAATGTGTTTGCCTGTTAATTGGTTCTTTGATGCTGTTAGCTACATAATAACAGATGAAAGAACCGTTGCCTTTGGGGCATTCATTTATTTACCCAACAAATATTAAGTGCCAGACACGGCGGAAAATGTAAGAGGCACATTAATAAATAAAACTGACATTGCCGATAACCTCAGGGGGCGTCCATCTAGCGAGGGAAAGAGACATTAATCAGAGTCACATGAGTAAGTGCATAATTACAAACAGTAATGGGGACCCCAAGGAGACGTCTGCCTACAGCACTGAGAAAATGGTAGCAAGGCGGGCTTCTCTATCTACTGGGTCAGGGAAAGCTTCCGAAGAAAGTGACTAGACACAGACCAGGTGAATAAGGAGGAAAGCAGGAAACAGCACATGCAAAGGCCCTGTGGAGAGAGTTGAAAATTCAGAGAGGTAGGGTCCCCGCAGGGGTGCAGGATACTCATAGGACGAGGGGCTGACTTTTGGAGGAAGTAATATTTTAGACAGGTAGTCAAGAAACTAAAAGCCTCAGGCCAAGTGTGGCCTGCTACACATCTCAGTATGGCTTGTGAGCTGAGAATAGTTCTTATGGTGTTAGATGAATGAAAAAAAATCAAAAAAAGAAGAATATCTCACAGCATGTGAAAATTATATGAAAAGCAAATCCACTGTCTGTACATAAAGTATGATGATGTGGCCACATGTCGTCAATGCTGTTCGGTCCATGGCTACTTGTGTTTAAGGACATCATAGGGTAGCTGGGACAGACAGTGTGAAACAACAGAGGAGATAGTTCCTATCAGGCCCTCCACTGGAAACTCACAGGCCCCCAGTGTAGACCCTTCCAGTCTCTCTGGCCCCATTATGGACACCCTGCCTGCTGCACCTCTGACTCTGCCTCCCACCCTGTTCCTCCCCTCAGCCTCCCAACAGGGAGTGGCTGTGCTGCAGAAGAAGCTCGAGACCATCAACCTGCCTGACTTCTCGGGAAACTTCAGGGTCAAGTTGTTGGGGAAAGGATCTTACAGTTTCTACAGGTGAGGCTCAGGAGGAAGACACCAAATCTGCCTTTTCTGTCCTCACCGCGGCTCCCTGGGGAGCCATCAGGAGCTCTAATACTCAGAGCATGATCCACTTATCAGTTAGGACTTTAGGGAAGTTCCAAGGACAGAAAACCAAATCCCACCTGGCTTAAGTCTGATATCACTGGCTCATCAGACTGGCATAGTCTGGCTTCAGGTTCAGTCAACTGCCATTGACTCTTTCTCACTCTTCCACTTCTCAGTGTGGCTTCCTTGGAGAAGCTAATTCTCCAAAAGTGACCCTCCCCCAGAAACAAGCTGGCCACCAGCAAGTCTTTCTTGATCCCAGTAGTGAGTCTGGGAAAGAGAGTGCCTTTATCTTCCAACTGAGCCAGAAGCCCTTGGGGTCACTCTGATTGGCCAATTGTAGTTATGTACATGCCCCTGAGCGAATCACTGAACCCAAAGGAACAGAGTACATGAAACTGGTTAAACCTGATTCACAAGTTGTGTCCTGGAAGACGGAGATGCAGTAAAGTCAACTTTCTTGGAAACACATGGAGAGAACAACTTGCCCACAGGAGAATGGCAGTTCTGTTACCATTAGAAGGAGCTGTGGACCCTGGAGAGAACCCACAAATGTCCCTGCAGAATTCTGTACCCTATTCATTCAACAGATATTCTGAGCACCTACTGTGTGATACAATATAGAACACAACAGGCACGCTCTAACCCTTATAGTCTGCAGTCGGGAGTGTGGCATTTGGCATCTTCCCTAATAGTCACACAACCTGTGAGATAGACATGGCTATGCCCACTTCACAGGTGAGAACTGAGGCTCAGGGTAGTACAATAAGCCCAGGAAAATACAACAGAAGTGAGGGGTCCAAAGGCTGATGTATCTGCTTTCAAAGACCAAACCACACCAACACCCACATACTTGCCAGGGCAGCTCTCACAGTTCCTGGATCCCCGTGGAGTGGATGTGGTGAAGGGCTTACCCAAGTCATGGCTGCAGACACCCAGCAAACTGATCATATCTTCCTCTTTTGCAGCATGAGTGTTCGCAACTTCCAGCTTCCCAGACCCCAGCTAAGACTGCAGCCCAACGTGGGCCTTCAGCTGTCCATCAGCAACGCCAATGTCATCATCAATGGAAAATGGAAAGCTAGAAAGAGTTTCCTGTATGTCTGCATGCTTGGGGATTGCACGGTGGACTCTTGGTGATGTTTAGAAGGGATCAGAGCCAGAGTCTGAGGAATGCTCAAGTTTTGCCTTGATCATTACCTCCTGTCACCAGAGGTTTTGTGGGGGAGTTTGTCACTTGAGAGTCAGCATGACCCTTGATCCACATCCCAGATTAGGACATGGCAGGGCTGCGTTGGTACACGTGGCTTGGAAGGGAAAGCTAAGCCTGAGTGGGACCATTTATTTATTCTCTTTGTCAGCTAGCTATTGCTGTGTAACAGAGCACACCAATCTCAGTGGCTTAAGCAACAATCACACTACCATCTTGAGTGTGTCAGCCAGGGTCCTACTGATCTAGGGTGCGCCCTCCAGTCCTCTTCCTTGGACCCGTGGGCTACCTGGGGCATATCATTGGTGACTGCAGAGGCACAGAAAAAGACAGCAGGAACATGCAGGTCCTCTGAAGGCTTGGTCTGAGAAAAGGACCACAGTCACATCTGCACACACAGCATCAACCAAATCATGTCGTGTGGCCAACCCCAAGCCGAGAGCAAGGAGATACGCCACCTTCATGATAGAAAACAGCAAGAGTATGGGTGCCGGGGTGGGGTGGGGGTGGTGGGGCTGATCGTGCAAGCTACAATTTTGAATCTAAATATTCAGATATTTGAATCTAAATATTAAGCTGATGGCTCAGCTTAAACATCACTTTGAGAATATCTTCTGCATGGGGAAGCAGGGGGAGAAGATACAGGAGAAGCCACATTGGGTGGAGAGGGGTCTGGGTCAGCCTCCCCCGCCTGCTCTCCACAGTAAGAACTGCATGACCTTTGACCTGAGCCCTTTTCTATCTGTCATTTCCCTCAATGATCAAAAAATAATAACAATAGATCATCACACCATAGAGAAGTTGACCAAGTACCTTCGGGTCCACCATCTTATCCAAAATCATTTCCTCCCCGAGAGAGGACTCATTAACCTCCTTTGTCAATTGATGGCACAGTAAAGACTAAAGCCATTGGCCTCATATACATATTTAGTGGCAAAATGAAGCGTTCGTGCTGGTGTCTGCTTACTGGTCTCAGGTCTGAGCAAATGGCAGCTCAGAGAGGTTCAAAAATATGCCCCAAACTGCTGCCGAGTGTGAGAACAGGATCTGCCAGGCAGGCAAGGGTTCGGACTCCACGCTGGCATCCTGACTCGACTGCTCAGTGCCATGTGCCTGTGGGCAAGCTGTGTCTCCTGTCTGCCACCACCTCTGTGCTGCAGTGGGGACAACTCGAGACCCGGCTCTGGCGCTGGTGTGAGGTATGAGGTGTGGTGGGACAGAGGCGCCCCTCTGACTCTCCTCTCTGTTCTTTTCAGCAAAGCTAGCGGCGACTTTGTCCTGCATGTGGAAGGTGTCTCCATTTCGGCTGACCTGAAGCTGGGCAGCGACCCTGCCTCTGGCCAGGTCACCATTGCCTGCTCCAGCTGCAGGGACACCATCAACCGTGTCAGTCTGAGGATCTCAAAAAGCAGATGGGGGTAGGTTCTCCGGGCTGTGGGTGCAGGAGGGACCTGGCGGAGTGCTGTCCAAACCACCTGGCCTGCTTTCCTGTCGGTCCCACCTGGCTCTGAGGACTCATGGCAGCCTCAGTGCTCCCGCAAAGCACCGTCTGTCTGCACTGAGTGAGCCTGTCCTCCCCCACACCACAGCCCACATCCAGCTCTTCCGTAAACATTTGCCCAGAAGCACCTGCTCGCCAGGCCGCACAGCCCACTCAGGAACTTGGTCCTAAGTGGCCTCAACTGGAGGCTCTGTATGTGCCAAGCAGTCTTAGCATGTTTGTCACTGCATGCAGGCCACACATGACTCGGTGAATTTGGTCTATTACGTCGTCGCTTTCAAGGAGAAAGCAAAGCACAGAGAGCACAGCAGTGACCTGTCTCTGCAGCTCTGGTGTCTGAGTTCAGGACTCTCTGCCCAGCAGCCTGCAGGGGAGACAAGTATTCCTTCCAACGCTGAGTTAGTGAGTGGCTCATCTATAATTACAGAACAACTAAGAAATAGAGGCACGAAGCGCTGTGAACACATACAGCAGGAGGATGAGGCCCAGGCTGAGGGCTGCCTAGATCTTCCTCCACGAATGACATTTGAATTGAAGTGAAAACAATAAATAAGAGTTAATTAGGTAGCTGTTTGGGGTGGGGTGGGGGTGTTTTAGGCAGAAAGTACAGCCTGTGCAAAGGCACTGGGGTGGGAGGAAGCGCAGGTCACAGAATCCAAGGCAGGCTCGTGGGGGTGGTGTGTGGAGACCAGGGGTGAGGGGGAAGACTGGGCCTGGGCAGGATGTGATCATACAGTGAAAGAACCCCATTGGCAAACCGGGGAAAATGTGCATGGGTTGTGTATGGTTGGAGACTAGAGGCAAGAGTTCCAAGGCAAGAGTTCCTCTTCTTTGGAAGAGGGAGGATGGGTCCCCAGAGGAAATGTCCTCCTGGATCCAGCCCGGAACTCACATATGTCCTTATATGTCAACCTCCAGGTGGCTGATTCGTCTCTTCCGTAAGAAAATTGAATCTGTGCTCCGGAAGACCTTGAACAGCAAGGTAAGAGGGGATGCGTCCTCCTAGCCAGCATGGCAGGCAGCTCTTGGGGATCACATCCCTCCACCTTAGGGACACCTCTGCTGTTGTCTCTGACCCCCTCGGCAGCCGTTCAGGCCCTGTGAAACCACAAATGCAGCTCCCCAAGCTGGGCACTTGCGTACAGAGACCAGGAAGGACAGCTTCCCGACCCGCAGCCAGCCTGAGCTCCTCCACTGCCCCCTGGTGGAGGACACCGTGCCCACCCCACCCTGCCCATGTCCTTCCCGGTGTTCCTGCCCAGAGCCCACACCATGCACAGAGTACCAGGCTGGGCTTTGGCCAAGGCCCCACTCTGCCTCTTTCCTGGTAGCTGGAACTGGGACAGGGAACTGGCACCAACAGGTGCTCCCCAGCCATCCCCAAGCCCCCCAAACCAGCCTCCTCTGCCGAGAAAAGGTCATGCATTGGCTGGCTGTCCATGAACAAACCACCAGCTTCCAGAAACCATCTGAGCTACCTTGTGGGACAGATGAGGCTGGGCTTCCCCAGAGGGCAGTGGGAGCCAGTGAAGATTTCAGGCATGTGAGTGACTTGGCTGGATCCGTGCCATGGAAGAATTTCTGTTTGATGGGAGGATGCGTGGAGGGGCCGGGAATGGGGCAGGGAGATGGTGGAGGAGGCAGTGCATAGCACAGGGAGAGACACGGTGGTCTCCTGATGAAAGACACTGAAATGAGGATAGGGAGATATCTGTCCAGTGAGTTCATCTGTCTGAAAATACTGTGTCAAAAGTTGTAAATCAGGGGACAGTGCCAAGGTGTTGAAAGATATAACTGGCCTATGGATTGTGCTTCAGGGTCAGAATCTCTTGGATAGCCAGCTGTGCAACCTCGAGCAAATGACTTGACCTTTCTGAACCTCGGTTTTGCCATCTGTAAAATGGGGACATGAGTATGCTGTAGGGATAAGAAGACTGGGCAGACCATGCGCTTGCCCCCTAGCCTGGCTTACCACAGCTCTGCTGTCTGTAAACTTAGGTAACCACATGAGAGGAGCAGCGAACTCCACTGAACAGCTTGGACAATTAGATCATTTCTT
>PVIR01043028.1:0-11943 GCA_004026965.1 Petromus typicus | reverse complement strand
TTGCTGCTGGGTGTGGGTCTCCACACTCAGTATTGTTATGTGGTTACCGGGGAATCGAACCCGGGTCCTTGCGCTTGCGAGACAGGCGCAGGAACCACTGAGCTAACTCCCCGGCCCAGAAACTGCATTTTTAAAAGGGACATTCAAAGAACACACGAGTATAGTAAGCCCCTAATTTACAGACATCTGAGTTGTGAACTTTCACAGATATCATCGGACCCCACAATATGAACTTCCATAGATTCTAACAAATCTCAGCTGTAGCTACTGTGTCTGCCACACACTGTCACAGCTGTGTTGCTTTGTGCTCAGTGGTGTACAGTGCAGTCAGGACTTTGTGTGTGTGTGTGTGTGTGTGTGTGTGTGTGTGTGTGTGTGTGTTTGTGTGTGTTTTGTTTTGCTCTGTTTTAGTTTTTTGAGACAGGGTCTCGCTTTGTAGTTCAATCTGGTCCTGAACTCTCTATTTATCCCAGGAGAGCCTCAAACTCACATCACAGCAATCCTCCTGCCTCTGCTTCCTGAGTTCTGGAATTACAGGCGTGAGCTAACATGCCCAGGATGTGTTTAGTTTTTTATGCTTTACATTATAAGTCTATATCAAAGGTGTATGGGATTCAATTTATCAGACTTACCAATAAATCCAACTTAGGAATGAATGTTTTTCCCAGAATGAAACTCATTCATAAGTTAGGAATTTATTGCACCTTGGGAAATTAAAAATATAACAAACGAATAATGTCAATGGAAAGTTTGGAGAGAAAAATAATAAGAAAGAGCTGGGTATATGGTTCAGTGGTAGAGCCTCAGCTTATCATATATGAGGCCTTGAGTTTAATCCCCAACGCTATCCCCAAAAAATAAAACTTGAAAGAAAGGAAAAAAAAAAAAAAAGAGGAAAATAAGAGAGAAAAACTAAGAAAATCGGAGGACTCAGGTGTGAAATCCAACATACAACTAATCAGAGCCCCAGAAAGAAAGAATAAGGAGAATGGCAAGAAAAGCATCATCTAAGAAATAAGAAAGTTTTCCAGAAGCAATAAATATGAATTTCCAGATAAGAAGATACCTGCTGTGCCCAGGGCCAAGCCCACCTAGGACACCTAAAGGATCTGGGGTAGGAGCATGCATGGTACCCACTATGCTGTGTGTCTAAACTCTCTCTTCCCTTCTTCCTTGCTTCTTCCCTCCCTTCATCTCTCTGTCTCTTTCTTTATTTCTTTCTTTCCAGACTTGGCCTGCTAATCTAGCCAGATAGTCTCCTGCCTCCGACTCCTGAGTAACTGGGATTAGAGGTGCTACTACACCTGGTTTACTTTTTTGTTTGTTTGTTTTTTTGAGACAGGGTCTCACTTTTGTAGTTCAGGCTGGCCCAGAGCTCAGCCTTGTACTCACAGCAACCCTCCTGCCTGTGCCTCCCAAGTGCTGGGATTACAGACATGAGTCTCCACTCCCTACACTGTTGGATGTGGTTACTGGGGATTGAACCCAGGTCCTTGCACTTGCAAGACGGGCACAGGAACCACTGAGCTAAATCCTCCGCCCTGGCTTACCTTTTTTAAAACAGGAGATAAAGCTAACAAACTATCAAATAAAGTGTTTTGTCTTCCTACTTCAATAAATACACCTTCATAAGTACCCAGAAGGTGAGGCTCTGATAGAGAACACTCAGGCCTTTTGGAGCTCTGCTCCAGAATGTAGGGGTCTGGGGAGAGCTGGCAGACTTCCCTTTCCTTCCAGCTCCTAGATGAAAGGCTCTGTGTGCAGACATACGGATACCCAACCCTGCACATCCAACCTTCATTAGTGACTCCCACAAAGAGCTGTTCCTTGGCTACACACTGAACCGGGGCAATCAATAGTGCTTAGTCTGTCCTCCAGAGCACAGATCTAGGGAAGACACCTGAGGGATTTGGAAGCCTTGGACCGTTTGAGTGGGGCATTCCAGACAGAGAACTCAGTAGAAAAGCCCTAAAGAAAAATTGAGGACTGATTATTTATTCTTTGCTATGTAATAGTGACCACAAACTTAATTTAAAACCTTGTCTACCTTTCTCCCGTTTCCACAACCCAGAAGTCAGGGAGTGAGTTGTGACTGGGTCTTGGTTTGGGATCTTCAGAGGGGCCAGCCACTGCTTTCTCACCTGGATGAATGGGGAAGAATCCCTTCCCAACATTTCTCAGCTTATTTCTTGTGTTTTCAGGAGCAGCAGCTCCTCGGGACACTCCCAGACTATTTCCCCATGGCCGCCTCATGGAAGTCATGGACAAAGCTGATGACAGACAACAATTTCTTATTAATAGAATCTCTGATAATGTTTATCACCAGCATGAAAAAAAAAACCCACAAAAACAACTCTTCTTGGAAAGAGGTCCTGTGAGTAGGTCAGGCCAATTGGGAAAATCTCTTTATATAAAGGTTACTGATTGCTTACCTTCATCCTATCCACAGCTTCCCTTCTGCCATACAGTATCCCATCAGAACAGGAGGGACATCCCATCATGTCACAGCTTCTGCCCACATGCCAAGGAGGAGCTCGCTGCAGGGCAAGGATAATTGGGGGTCATGCGAGAATTCTGCAGTCAGAGTGAAGGTGACAGGAGATAACAGGTGACAGGTATACAGCACCTCAGAAACAAATGGAAAAGCTGGAGGGTCCCAGGAACCACAAAAGACTCAGAATAGCAAAAGCAATCCTAGATAACAAGGACATGGCGGGGGGTATTACAATCCCCAACTTGAAACTATACTACAAAGGCACTCTGATAAAAACTGCATGGTACTGGCAAAGTAACAGACCCAAGGACCAATTGAATAGATTAGAAGATCCAGAAACAACTCCAGATACACTAAGCCACATAATCTTTGACAAAGGGGCCAAATATCCTCAGTGAAGGAAAGATAACTGTTTTAACCTGTCAAAGACTAAAGCTAGACTTAACTCTCACCATGCACTAAACTAAAATCAAAGTGGATTAGAGACCTAAACATTAAAACAGCAACACTAAACCTGCTGCAAAACAGGTTAGGTAGAACTCTTGGAGACAATGGCTTAGGGAAAGAATTCATGAACAAAACCCTTATAGCAAAAGAACTGATAGAAGGAATCAACAAATGAGATCTCATTCTATTAAAAAGCTTCTGCACAGCAAAGGAAACCACCAACAGAATGAAAACGCAACCAACTATATGGGAAAAAATTTTACTAGCTCTTTCTAGACAAAGGCCTACTATCTAGAATATATAAAGAGCTTGAAAAAATCAGCCCCCCCCAAATTAAAAAACCCAATTCAAAAATGGGCATTGAAATGAACAGATATCTTTCAGAAGAAGAGGTACAAGCTACCAAGAAGCATATGAAGAAATGTTCAACATCACTGGACATTCGAGAGATGCAGAAAACAACCCCTGGATTTCAACTCACTCTATAAAGAATGGCAGCTATTGTGAACTTAACCAGCAGCAAATGCTGACGAGGCTGCAGGGAGGAAGGAACTCTTCTCCACTGTTGCTGGGAATGTAGACTGGTGCAACCACTGTGGAGATCGGTGTGGCAATTCCTCAAAGAACTAGGATTAGAGGTCCCATTTGACCCTGCTATTTCCCTGTTAGGGATATACATGAAAGAATTAAAAAATCCATATCACAGTGGCCTATGTGCACCCATCACAGCAGCTCAGCGTGTGATAGCTAATGTCCATCAACTGAAGACTGGATAAAGAAGATGTGGGCTTTATTTTTTTAATAAAATGTAGTATTACGCTGCCATAAAGAATGATCAATTTGAGTCATTTATACTCAAATGGACATACCTTGAGGGCATACTCATATGTGAAATAAACAGGTCACAGATGTGTAAATACAAAATCTTTTCTCTGGTATGAGAAAATGAAGATGTAAATGAGTTCTAGAATATATGATAGATATTGTGAAATAGAAAATATTCAAAGGGAAAAGGGTAGGGGTAAGTAACAAGGGGATAGAAAAAATGTGATAGTAAAAAAGGAAACAAAGTATATGTACATAGGGGTTGGGGGTTGTAGGGTGGGTAGGGGAATGGGAAAAAAATTAGAATTAAGTCATGTTATATACTGGTACAAATTCTCAATATTGAGTGTGATCCTAATGTGTATATAAAATGTACCAATGAAGAATTCAGTTTAAAAAAAAATGCAATTGTTCTGAAAAGTGAGTTTGATTCTGTGGAGGGATAAATTAAAAAAAAAAACAATAAAACAAACTTTTAGCAACTTCCTGGACAATAAAATGTTGCTTGGGAAGAAAAATTAAAGAAATCACAAGGCAGGATTTAGTTCAAGAGTAGAATGTTTGCCGAGTATGCATGAGGCCCTGTGTTTTATCCCCACTACTGGAGGGAAAAAATACCATCTATATGCCCAGAGGAAGAATAGTGCCTGTGTAGTTATAGTAATATAAACCCAAATATTGATATACAAATCTTTTTGGAAGATAAGGGCGGAGGAAATATACTTGAGCGTGTGTGGTGGAGGAAATGGGTAAAAGCGTATAATGTTTGTCTTCCAGCATAGAAACTGTGTCAAATTTAGAAACTAAGAACAAGGAACACCACCAGCACTTCATTTAGACACAGTGAAGAGTTGAAGTTGGGGTGTGTGGGCAAGGAATGATTTTTTTGTCTGTCTTACAGACTCCTTGACACTTTACCTGTGTGCATAACTTTGATTTTGAAAACCGACTTAATGAGGGAAAAGTTTAGAAAAATTAGCCTACCTGGTATCTCAAACTCAGTCATTTTCTCTCCTAGTTAGATCATTGTAAGTACGCAGGCAAGTCCAGATCCTCACCTTCCTCCTCAGGGTCTGCACCTGAGCACCCGAGCGTGCATCCTGGGTGTTCCTGGCTGGCTGACTCACAGCACTCCCAGCCCAGCTGGTAAAGCCTGCTCACGTTCCCAGCTCCCACCGGCCCCCAGACCTGCTCTGACTCAGAGCACCTGCCTGCCTGTGCGAGCCAGGGCTGTTGGGTGGGAGTCTGGGATCCTAGGCGCCTCCCTCCTTTCACCCCACGTGGAATCAGTTTAATGTCCAGCCTTGTCACCGCTGCTGAGGATCTCATCTCTAATCTGGACACCTCATGGTCTCCCAAGTTGTGTGCTTCCCTCATCTTACTCTCTCCAGTTCCTCCTATAGAACCCTCTGGAAACAGCCTTCAAATTAAAACGAAATAGGGGCTGGGGATTTAGCTCAGTAGTTCTGTCTCCTGTCTTGCAAGTACAAGGGCCCGAGTTAGATTCCCTGATTAACCACATATAATACCAGGCATGGAGACTCACGCCCAGCAGCAATCAGTACCACATACCACAGTGCCGGGCGTGGTGGCTCATGCCTGTAATCCCAGCACTCGGGAGGCAGAGGCAGGAGGATTGCTGTGATGTGAGTTGGAGGCTGAGCTCAGGACCAGCCTGAACTACAAAGCGAGACCCTGTCTCAGAAAAAACAAAAACAAAACAAACTAACTAAAACCAAATAAATAAAACTATAGTATGAGTTTTTAAATCTTTCAGGTTCTTCCAGTTGCATGCAGGTCAAGATTTGTTTCTTTTTTCTTCTGTATTTTATTTATTTATTTAGTTTTAGTTTTTTGAGACAAAGTCTCGCTTTGTAGTTCAGGCTGGCACTGAACTCACTGTGTAGTTCTGGCCGGCCTCAAACTTGCGGCAATTCTCCTACCTCTGTCTCCTGAGTACTGGGATTACAGTGAAGCACCACTGTGCCCAGCATTGTGATATATGGTACCGGGGATCAAATATAGGACCTTGCATTTGCAGGCAGATGCTGGACCCACTGAGCTAAATCCCTGGCCCAAGATTTGTAATCCTAAATACAGAGCCTAAAACAACCAAGCTCACAGCGGCTCCCTCCTGGGCCCCCAGTCCCCCAACATACTCTCCATCTGTCTTTTCTGCCTGCAGTGATCTTGCCCTCCCCTAGCAATTTCCCAAAGTCCTGCCCTTCCTTGAGGACCGAAAGCCACACATACCCATCTTTTTTTTTTGGGGGGGGGTTTGAGACAGGGTCTCACTTTGTGGTTCAGGCTGGCCCTGAGCTCAGCCTCAAACTCACATCACAATCCTCCTGCCTCTGCCTCCCGAGTGCTGGGATTACAGGCGGGAGCCACCACACCCGGCACTGTGGTATGTGGTACTGGTTGCTGCTGGGTATGGGTCTCCACACCCAGTATCGTTATGTGGTTACCGGGGAATCGAACCCGGGTCCTTGCGCTTGCAAGACAGGCGCCGGAACCACTGAGCTAACTCCCCGGCCCCACACATACCCATCTTTGAAGCAAATCCTGTAGGAACTTTGTGTTTGGTCCTTGATGCCCTACTCTATTCTTCAAGTTCCCTGTCAACTATCTTGTTGATAGTCTTGCTCTCCTGCAGCAGTAGGAGCTTCTGAAGTCAGAGAAAGTGCCTCACTGTGAGCCTGGCAGTTAGCAAATGCTCCTGAATGAACAGAAAAATAAAGTTGAGTATGCTGATTTTCCTTTCCTTACAATAATGGAATGGAGAAAAAAAAAAAAAACCCTATGGGAAATTGAGTCCGGCAAAAGTCTTTGTCGGTGAAGATGCACTTGGTTACGAGTGCTGGAAAGCACACCTCAGCTGTTTTGATCAAAGAGCAGTTTTGTGCCTAAGTGAACTGGGAAGTAGGAGGACATGGAGGACAAGCACTTATGCTCAGTAAAACTCCATGCTTGGTAGTTTTAGTGTCACAGTCTTGCAAATCTTTGTTGTTGTTCTTGTTACTAGGGATTGAACCCAAAAGCACTCTACCACTGAGTTATATCCTTAGCCCTTTTTATTTTAAAAAAGAGGCTTACTGAATTGCCCATGTTGGATTTAAATTTATAATTCTTTAGCGTCAGCCTCCCAGGCATTGACCTCTGTGCCCTGTGTCTTATAATTCTTTTTTTTTTTCTTTCTTTTTTAGTTTTTTTGTTCACGATGGGGTTTCATTTTTGTAGTTCAGGCTGACCCTGAACTCACTATGTAGCTCAGGCAAGCATGGAACTCACAGTAATTCTCCTGCCTCTGCCTCTGGAGTGCTGGGATTACAGGCACCACGCCCAGCTATGTTTTGTAATTCTTAAGGACATCTTTAAACTTGTGTGGTTTTTTGGTTTGTTTGTTTGTTTTGGGTTTTTTTGAGATAGGGTCTTGCTTTTGTAATTCAGGCTGGCCCTGAGCTCAGCCTTGAACTCACAGCAATCCTCCTGCCTCTGCCTCCCCAGTGCTGGGATTACAGGCCTGAACCACTACTCCTGGCACTGTGGTATGTGGTTCTGATTGCTGGTGGGTGTGAGTTTCCATACCTGCCACTGGCATGGTATGTGGTTAACAGGGCCGGGCCCTTGCACTTGCTAAGCAGGCACCGGAACCACTGAGCTAAATCCCCGGCCCTAAACTTGTGTTTTGTAAGTGAAGTCCAATGGGACAGGCATGCAAGCAGAGAAGACATGTGTAACACGCATGTCTACAGTCGCATGACCCCTTGTTCCACAAGGGCTTGAGAGACACTGTGAACGTGGAAGTGCAGAACCCACATTGCACGGTAGTTGATCAGGATTCAAAGGGAGGACAAGGGACATTTCACATCTGTGACTGAGTAACTGAAGCACAGACAAACACCAGGATTTTACATCCCTGTATCTGCACCCAGTTACACGATGAAGCCAGAGAGGATGAGATAATCACAGTTCCGTTTCCTTTCTATCCTTCCTGCCTCAGCAGCAGGCTGAACAGCAGGAATAACAGTAGGACCTGCTCTTACCCAGGGTGAAGTAAAACAGTGGCTTCAGTTGTCACAGTGTTCTGATTGTATTGAATACCGAAGACCGTGTGGCACAGATTGTTTAATGTGAGTGACTCCACCTTATACACTAATTGCTCTCACATTTGCAATTCAAAACCTGCACTGGACAATACAAACCTGAGGGGTACATTAGCGCTAATAATTCACAGGGTTGGTTTTCCTTTACAGATGAAGACTACTATGAGAAAGAGAGGCAGAGAGTGAAAAGACAACAAAGCATTTCGTGTTAGTAACCTGAATGGCACTTCGCCCTTGTTTTTGAACAAGGTTCACATTTTCATTTTGTCCGTGAAGGGACCAGGCCCGAGTCCACATGTCTGGCTTCAGACACCTCTGGCTTCAGGATTTCAGATGACATACTCCAAGTCTGGCTTTTCTCCACTCCTCAGCCCTGGCTTTCTTTCAGCTTCCTGTGGTGGCCGAGTGAAGCCTCCCCATTCTGTTTGGAGGATCCGCTGGATCCTTGGTACTCTCTGACCCATTAGGTGCGCAGGCTGGGATCCTCTGAGGTGGGCACTAGGGAGAATATCCTTTCTGGAGGTATTCAGCCTCTGCAGCAGCCCCCTTTTAGTTAGCATGAGAGAAACCTTACAAGATTTGTGATATTTTAGATTGGTCAGACTTGGAGTTTTCTGGCAAAATACACCCCAACGGCCCAGGTCAGCATTCTATCTATTTGCTTTTGGCCAATTCCGTAGGATGGGTAACTAAAGCCAGACACCCAATCAAATTAGAATCTGGATTTAAGCATTGACCTGGGAACTTTTGTTCCCTAGCAACAGGACAGCAGGCTTTGCCTTTGCCCCTAAGCTTAGTTTTATGGCTACCCTCTGGGCCTGTCCTATCTTGGCCACCTGCCCACAACTGGGTTTCTGCCTTAGGGAAACTGGAAATAGCAGCTTCAGAGGTGGGACACATAGAGGGTTTGCCCTCAGGCCAGAAGCAGCTACATCTTTACAAAAGAAAGTCCTTGCACAGACCAATGTAGAGATCAACCATCTGCCCAGAAGAATGACTCACTCAACCCCGTGCCTGGGGTCACAAAGTAGAAAGAAAAGAAACATTTTTAAATGTTATTACTTGCATAATGGCATTACTTGCATAATTTTAAGTCCTTAAAACAAAAATGAGAAAAATAATGATCAAAAGAAAAAATAGGCAAAATGAACTTCATGAAAATTATTTTTACATTTTGTATCAAAAGACACTATTCAGTGTTGGAGGAGTGGCTCCGCGGGCGAGTGCTTGCCATCTATCCACAAGATTCTGGATTTCATATTCAGCACCACAAAAAACAAAATAAACAAAAAACGAGCAACAGAGTATAAAGGCAACTCACAGAGTGGGAGAAATATTTGAAAATCATATACGGTATCTGTTAAGAAATGGATATCCAGAGCTGGGGACTTAGCTCAGTGGTTCTGGTGCCTGTCTTGCAAGAGCAAGGGCCCGGGTTCAATCCCCGGTAAACCACATACAATACTGGGTGAGGAAACTCTTGCCCACCAGCAATTGAGCCATACACTACAGTGCCAGGTGTGGTGGCTCACACCTGTCATCCCAACACTCGGGAAGCAGAGGCAGGAGGATTGCTGTGATGTGAGTTTGAGGCTGAGCTCAGGGCCAGCCTGAACTACAAAGCGAAACCTTGTCTCAAAAAAACCAAAAATCAAATTGATATCCAGAATATATAGAGACCTAAAGTTCACCTAAAACAACCCAAATTAAAAATAAACAAAGGTCTTGAATAGACATTAATCCAAAAAAGATGTGGAAATACTGTAACTATTAAGTACATAAAAAGGTACTCAATAGCACTGATCCTTAGGGAAACAAAAGTCTAAACCATAAGGAAATACTACTTTCTACCTATTAGGGTGGCTACTAAACACACACACCACACACACACACACACACACACACACACACACACACACATACACACACACACAACCAGAAAATGACAAATATTGGTGGATATATATGTGGATTAATACTCAGCTTTGAAAAGGAAGGAAATTTGACACATAATATTACATGGACAAATCTTTAACATACACTAAGTGAAGTAAGTCCCTCAAGTACAATACAGTGCAATTTACTTATACAGTTATGCAGAGCAGTCAGATTCACAGAGACAGAAGGTAGGATGGTGGCTGCTGCCTCAGGGGCTCAAGGAGGGGAGAATGGGCACCTGGGCTTCATGGGGACTGAGTCTCAGTCCAGAAAGACGGAAAGAGTTTGGAAATGGATAGTGGTGATGGTTATACAATATTACACAGTGTACACATAAAAATGATTAAGATGGTGAATTTAGGGCCGGGGAGTTAGCTCAGTGGTTCCAGCGCCTGTCTTGCAAGCGCAAGGGCCCGGGTTCGATTCCCCGGTAACCACATAACAATACTGGGTGTGGAGACTCACACCCAGCAGCAACCAGTACCACATACCACAGTGCCAGGCGTGGTGGCTCACGCCTGTAATCCCAGCACTCGGGAGGCAGAGGCAGGAGGATTGCTATGATGTGAGTTTGAGGCTCAGCTCAGGGCCAGCCTGAACCACAAAGCGAGACCCTGTCTCAAAAAAAACCTAAAAAAAAAAAAAAAAAAAGATGGTGAATTTATAGTGTGTATTTTATTGAAGTTTTAAAAAGTGAAGAAATTATGAAAAAAAAAAAAACAACACCTCACTGACCAGAAGAATCTGTCACTTAATGACTAGATCCTACTGTCCCACCACCGCCTTTAGGCAAAGCGAAGGAGTCGGCTGGACAGTTTGGATGACTCACAGGCTCTGAAGGCCGCTGGTAGGGTGAGTACAGAGGTCAGCCCCTGCTGTAATTCCCTAGGTCCCAGAGAGCCGTCAGCAGAAGCAGAGGGGACAGACTGCTTTCCTTCATTTGATGCTAGATAGATGACCACATGATGTACCAGGGAGATGGAGCAAGTGGACAGCTGAGTAGAAGCAAAGACATTTGCAACAAGGTCTTCCTGACCCACATGGGGTGACACACAACTGTCAATTGAGCAACTCAGCCATCGGGCATCTGTGGCAACCACGTATAATTAGCAATCTTGGTGCCTTGTTGACCAAGCATGCACATCAGCCACAGGGCAGAGGGGTGGGAAGAGCGCGAATGTGGGCTAAGGCCCCTCTTCAGTCTCTGCAACCATAACTCAGTGTGACTCAGGCCTCTTAGGGGATGCAGGTGAACCAGGTGATGGCTGGGTTGGGATATGGCAAAGGCGATATTAAGATCCAAGTCACAGTTGGATCTGGGCCAGGAGGTTTTCCCCTGTGATGGGAAAACTGAGCCCACCTGGGCATGGTGGTAGCCACCTGTAACTCTAGCATTTTGGGAGGCCAAGCAGGAGAATCACAAGTTTGAGCTCAGTTTGTACAATTTAGACACTTGATGAGGCCTTATCTCAAAATAAATAATTAAAAAGGGCTAGGGGTATAACCAGTATAAAGGCCTTGGATTCAATCCCCAGTTCTGCAAAAAATAAAAGAGTAATGGGAGCTTTGGGGGACTGACTTTCCTTGCCCCACGCCTCCCTTTCAGGGTTGGAGGACTTGATCCCCTAACAGCTGGACAGGCTGTGGGAATTGCCCTTGACAGCAGAGGTTTCTATGATCAAAGGTCACCTCATCCTCCCGGGTTCTGCCTAGAAGGTGGTAGATATGGAGTCACTCTCTGAAACCCCAGGGCCACCCTGATGAGGTGACTGAGGCCTGGTGGAAACTGCACTGTGGCTCAGTCTCCTGGGCCAGCTCACCTGTGGACCTGTACCACACAGGCTGCTCTCCAGAGCAACCCAGGACAAGTGTCCGGAAGGACACGTCATCCTTCTATTACTTTCTATGGATACCACAACCAAGTACTACATACTAGTTGGCTTAAAACAAAGAGATTTATTCTCTTATAGTCCTGGAGGCTTAAAGTCTAAAATAAAAATGTAGGCAGGGCTGTGTTCCCTCTCTCTCACTCCTGGGCACTCCAGTCCTTCCCTGCCTGTGGCCACATCATTCCAGTCTTCCCTCTCTCCTTGTACGGCCTCCTCTGTGCCTCTGTTTCTCCTTCCCTCTTAC
>PVIR01043027.1:0-11962 GCA_004026965.1 Petromus typicus | reverse complement strand
CTCTGGGACCCGCTGGACATCTGCAGACCCAGCCCAGATCCCTGTTAAAATTCCCCTCCCAACCCCTCATCTGAGATAATCCACATAATACTTCTAGAATCTGGCCTATTTCATTTACACGATGGCCTCTAGTTGCATCCATTTTTCTTACAAAATGACATGTGCCGTTTCTTCTTTATGACTGTGTAGTACTCCCTCGTGTGTCTGCAGCACGATTTCTTTATTCATTCAACCGTCGCAGGGGGCCTCGGCAGTTTCCATTGTCAGCTAAAGTAAAACTCCGACATGCAGGTCTCTGTCACTCTGTTGTACTTTGATTTTGGGGTCTACCCTGAGGAGTAGCACAGCTGGATCCAGTGGTAGCTCTGTTTGTAGTGTTTCTGAAGACCTTCCAAACAGATTTCTGTAACCGCTGCCCTAGTTTACATGCCCCCAGTAGCATAGAAAGTCCTCCCTCCTTCCTTTCCAGGACTTCGTGTGTGTGTGTGTGTGTGTGTGTGTGTGTGTGTGTGTGTGTATGTGTGTGAGAGACAGGGTCTCCCTTTGTAGTTCAGTCTGGCGCTGAGCTCATTACATAGCTCAGGCTAACCTTGAATTTGCAGAGAACCTCCTGCCTCTGGCTCCTGAGTGCCGGAATTATAGGTCTGAGTCAGCACACCTGGCGCTGTTTTCGTGTTCTCCACAACACCCAGTCTGACTGGCGAGAGAGGGCATCTCCTGGTCAGTTTGCTTTGCTTTCCCCGATCTCTGAAGAAGCCGAACCTTTCTCATGCACATATTGGCCACTTGTATTTCCTGTTTTCGAAATGTCCTGTTCATTTCCCCTTTTGTGACTGGGCTATTCATTTTCTTTGGTGTCAGATTTCTTGTGTTCTTTACATATTCTAGATACTAATCCGCTGTTGGAAGAGCAGCTGGCAGAGAGCTCCTCACACTGGGCGGGCGTCTCACTCCTGGAGGTTGTTTCTTCTGCTGCGCAGAAGCTTTGTGATTTGGTGCAGCCCCATTTAGTTCCTGCTGTCACTCCCTGAGCTGTTCTAATTGTCTTTAGGAAGTCTCTGTCTGTACCTAAGGCTTCAAGTCTTTCCCTCGTGTTTTCTTCTACCGGTTTCAAAATGTCAGGTCTTAGACCGAGGCGCTTGATAATTTTGAACTGATTTTTGTTGAGGGTCAGGGGTACGGGTCTAACTTTGGTCTTCTACGTAGGGACGTCCAGTTTTCCCAGTGCCGTTTCCCAGGGCTGAGGAGAAAGCTTTCTGGTTTTTGCGAGCCCAGGATGGGTGGATTTGCTTCGTCTTGTTGGCGCAGGGACTTGGGTTGAGTCAGAGGCCCTTTATCACTGAACAGATCGTAACTTTTTCATGTGTACCCTGCGAGCCGCCGATGAGCTGGATACTTCCTGGGCAGGGCTAACCCTGTTATGACCGTCACTCCCATTTACAGGCAAGAGAGGCTAAGTTGGAAGGAGACAGGGGCTCACCACGCCATCTTGGATGTGGGAGTCGTGTTTGTCCGCCCAGCTCCCCAGGCTGCTCCTGTGGGAAGCTGCCTATTCTCCCAGGGCGAGTCGATGTCTCCTGTGGTCGAGCCCCATCGTACCTCACTTCCCACCATGGTGTGTCTCCTGGGGACCCAGAGGGTGCAGTGTTCCCCTCTGGACTGGGACCTGGTTGGTGTGGTACCCACGGGGACACCAGCACCTGTTGGGTGAGTGAATGAATGAATAGGGCCGATACAGACCCGGGTTACAGGGTCTGTATCCACCAACCCCCCCTTGGCTGTGGAGTCCTCTGGGGAGTTTCTGAAGATGAGCCTGCTGAGTGCTCTTCCTGTCACCGCTTCCAAGAGCAGAGGGGACCCCCGCATCTGTCCCTGACCAGATGTTTCCGATGCAGGTGGGTTGCAGGCTACACTGCACAGGTGCCAGGCCTCCTGGAATACAGGCAGGAGCTGGACATTAAACGTGGTTCTGCGTTCACCTGGGCCACAGGCCTGGATGTGGCCAGGTCTTGGCTCAGCGGAATGGGCAGTGTCTTCTCTGTGCTGCCTGGAACATCCCGCATCAGTGGGTGAGCTGCCAGCCGGGCAGGGGAAACTTGGCAGTTCTGTAAACCCTGGTGGGACCTGTGTGGGCCGCACGAGGGACCAGAGGGGCCACCGCTCAGCGCGGGGCTTTGGGCTGGCCGAGCCCTGGGGCAGCCTGAACCCTTGTGGCCATGGTGTATGTGTCCTCTTGTCCAGCTGGTCGCTTCCTGGGTCGCCACACATGTGTGGCTGCTGTTCAGGGAGCCTCTAAACAGACAGGATGGGGCCGGGCTGGCCAGGGCTTCCAGGGGCGGGGACCCTGCGGCCCCTGGCTCCCTACAAGACTTGGAGCGGGGTCGGGCGGGGCTCGCTGTGCCTCTGGCAAGCGGGTGAAGGGAAGACGCTGCCGGCCGAGGCAGGGCTGGGCTCCGCGGTTTTGGCCGGAAAGGATGAACCTCCGGGTGAGCTGGTCGCTGCTGCCCTCCCGGGGCAGGTCTGTCGGCCCCGTGCCCGCAAGTATTTTGGTATTGAAAAAACAGATTTTATTGTCAAACCTGTAATTTTCAGACCTCGGGCTGGCTGAGCGGAGGCCTCCCGCAAACCACACCCCCCAGTGCTTCACTTGTCTTCGGCGCTTGCGCGGCCGACAAGGCGTGCGCATATGTGCGAGTGAGTGTGCGCAAGCGTTTGCCTGTGCGTGTGTACATGCGCAAGTGTGTGCTCGTGCGTTTGTATACGCGTGCATCCGCCTGGACCCGGGACCGGCCGAGGTGACAGCCCCTCCCCCCGGGCTGTGGGCTGTCCACGGCCGGCGCTTCCTCAGGCCCAGGAGGACGTCTGTGGGGTCGGTGGGGGGCTGGGGTGGGGGGTGTCGGGGTGGGGCCACCTCCCCTGCCCTCCCCCACCCCTCCCCTCCCCCTCCTCCTCCAGCCCCTCTGCGGTGGGCAGTCCTTGGATCTTCCATCGGCTGTAGGTTTTCTGGGTGTTTGGGGCCTCAGCCACCACGGAAGTCTGTGTGGTGGAAGGTGTTTCCAGATACTAGGGAGCTGGGATTTGCTCTCCCTCTGCAGCCGTGCGAACCGCAGGGAACTGCTCTTCTCCAAGGAGCCAGAGCACGTGACAAAGCCACCCGAAGTGTAGCAGATACTCCGTCACTGGATGCCGTTTTCAGTTGTAATTAAAGAAAAACAACCAAAACCAGAGCATTCCAGGTGTGATGGCAACAGACAGCGGGTTCTGCAGAACAGTAGGAGGTGTTTACAGGGTACTTTCAGATTCTGCCTCACAGCTTGTCCAGGATTGGAATCGCATCAAGAAAAATAGTCCTGCAAGACAGATGTAACGGGACGCTCCTGCCATCTCTGAGGCGGAGGCAGGGAGGTCGCCATGAGTTGAAGGCCAGCCTAGACTATGTAGCAAGACCTTGTCTCAACAAGAGAAAACAAAACAAAACACAAAAATAAAGGAAAATCTCCATACTTGCTGCCGAGGCTGCGGCGCTCTCACCCTCCCTGCGTGCCGGTGGAAATCCGGATTTCTTCCTGGGCAGAGGCTGGGGTCCAGCCTGGCTGGACTCGGGAAAACCCGAAACGGTGACACAGCTTTCCTCATCCCTTGGTGTTAGAATGTGGCATTTTCATGATGGGATTGTTTACAGTGTGAGAGGTTTGTTATAAAGGAAGCCGCCTTCACAAGGGTAACTACTTTTGCAGAAAGCCAGGGGGCCGGGTGGCATGGACGTGGTCAGTGGTCCCTCGGTCACCTGGCTTCTTCCCCTGTGGGTGACTAGTGTTAGTCAGCATCCCCGGCTGGGGCTCTGCCTGGGTGGGATGAGGCTGAGATGGGGTCCCCCAGGCTGGGCTCACATGTGCAGTGATCCTCCTGCCTCAGCCTCCCCAGTGCCGGGATGACAGGAGTGGGCCACTGAGGCCGGCATCCAGCTTTTTCATCCACAAGTCTTGGGACCTTCTCCACCTCAGAGATGGTGGGACCCGGAAGTCCCGCGGGTTTCAGGGACAAGGTGGGTGTGACATTGCGAGTCGGAAGGGCGCCTGGCCGTGGGGACCTTACTTGGGGTTGGTGGGTAAACTGAGGCAGTGACTGGGCCTGGTTCCCCGGCTGTCAGCTGTAGGACAGGGTGACAGAGGCCACTTTCTGTGGAACCTTTCCTGGCGTTTTCCAGCAGCAGAGGGTGTCTCTGGACAGACTGGTGGGTGTGAAAGGAATTTTGTGTGTTAATTTTAGTTGCTCGTCGTTAATGATTTTTTTTAAGAGTGTGTATGTGTGTGCGTGCGCACGTGCACACGTGTGTTCCCCTATGCTGAACTATGAAATGGGCTGAAATATATTTTTTCAACCTGAAAATATTTCAGGATCATTGTGCCGCCGGGAAACTGCAGCCCTTTAGTAGGAAATAGTAAAAATCTGGATCGGGATAATTAAATGAGTAATAATAATAGTAATAAGTACATTATTTTGGTGACTGGTTTTAGTGATCTCTTGGTACTTGATTCGTACGATCTCCTTCCACCGGTTTACTCCACGGCCAGCAGGACCCCTGCGTCCTTGGGTCCCTGGTGGCTCTGGAGGTCGGTGCGGACTGAACACAGGCCCGGAGGAGGAAGGAAGGTGCAAGACAAAGAAGGGAATAGGAAGAAAGGGTGGAAACAAAGCTTTTGTACATAAAGCGGAAACGAGGTGTGGATGGGGGTGGGGGATGGGAAAAGCAGCAGAATGCGTGATGGCCAGGTGCAAATTCCCTGTGATGGCTGCATCACTGTGTATGTCTACAATGCACCAATAAATGTTTTGCTTAAAACGTTAACAGGTTAAAACAAAAGGACAGGCTTCGCCGGGTCAGGTGCGCCGCTGTCTCTTCCGTCCTTCGGTGACTGCCGTCTCTGGGCCCCGCTGACTGACAGCGGTGAGAGCCAATCCCAGCGCCGTCTTCTCATGGGGGGGGGGCGTCGCGTGGCTGCAGCGCAGCAGAGTTGTGACATGACGCAGCAGAGTTGTGACATGACGGGCAGGTGGGCAGCGATCTCCTGCCGTGTCACTTTCCGCCTGAGCCGTCCCAAACCCCCTCCTGCAGCCCCGAGATCTGTGACGTGACCGATCTTGTGGCCGTGGGGTGGCCCCGGCCCGGTCTCCGGGTGAAGTGCAGTGGCTCCATCTGTCCCAGATGGAGAAGGCGTGGTGACTTGGCAGTTGGCCCTCAGTGCCCCTGGCTTGTGGCCAGAGGATTATCGCTGGGACCTGGGCTTGGGGTGTGTGGAAAACGCCTGTCTTTGACCTTGGGGCCCCGTGGACCCTGACTAGAGGGTGGGCGTCAGTGGGACTGTATGTCCCTTTGGGTTCTGCAGGGGCTGCCCGTAGTGGGCCCTTTTGAGCCCTGGCGTCTCCTCCCCCATCTGTTCCGCCCCTCCCCCACTGTCTCCCCTCCCCTCCCTTCCCCCTCCCCTAGGGGTTCTTCCCTGAAGCCTGTTATGCTTGGCTCCTGGGCACATTTAGGAAAAGCTTTTTAGTCTGGAACCGTCGTATTAGAAAATTTATGTGGTGCTGGTCTCAGCCAAGTCAGCAGATGCACTTTGCTTTAGTGACCGTGAGGAGTTTATGGTCCCTAATTAATTCAGGTAACACACTGTGTCACTTAATTTCAGCGTCCCTCCATCTGTCATCCCTGGTCAGTGTGTCGTGTGGCGGGAAGGCCGTCTGCTGGCTCTGAGGATCTGCTCTGAGCACATTAACCTGGGCTTTTCACTCAGCCCAGAGGCCTGGTACCTGGAGCTCAGTCAGATCTTGGGTTGTCCTCAAATCCTTGAGCGAAGCTATGCCGGGTATCAGAAACAATAAAAAAACCCCTGTAACCTTACAGGGAAACCCTCGCTAATGGTTTACTGTGACCTTTCAGTGTTTTGTTTCTTCTTTGTTTTGAGACAGGGTCTTGAACTTGTGGCAGTCCTCCTGCCTCAGCCTCCCACGTGCTGGGATCACAGGTGTGCATCTGGTTCACTCCAGGGCTGTTGCGAGCTGGGTGTGAGGTGCTGACCCAGTGCAGGAAGCGGCAGGGAGGAAAACCACGGTGTGGACGGAGTGGGCTGAGAGGCAGGGACCACCCTGCCCGGCCGTGAGGCCTTCCCCCAGCTGCAGTGGGGCCCGTCACAAGGACGTAGTGAAGAGTCGCCAGAGCCCAAGCTCCTGGTCAATCCTGTGCTGAGTGAGGAGACGCATGTCCGTGGACCCAGGACGCCTTTCACCGTGGTCTTGTGCCCGCCAGGAGCAGTGGTCGTGACACGTGTGCCCCGTGTGTCCCCAGATGCTGCGTCTCTTCCTTCCTGGGGCGCTCCGGTCTCCCCTGCAGCTGCCCAGGCTGGAGCAGGAACTGGGGGCCCCACCCTCTGGCCCCGCCCCCTTCCCAGCGATTGGTTCTCAGCCCCGCCAGGGCCTGCCATTGGGCTTCATGTCTGCCCGTCCCCTCCAGGTGCCAAGGTCCTGCGCTGGCTTTGGGGGCCTGTTCCTGGCCGGCGCCCGCCCAGGATGTGGCTCCTCAGAGACAGGCCCAAGCCTGGGTGGGCTGCATGTAGCTTGGGCCCCCGGACCGGCACCGGCGTCACGGCTTCCACGCTGTACTCTGCGGCCTGTTGCGGCCCCGCCCCTCGGCGCACACTCCCGCAGAGGGTCCTGCCAGGCCAGAGGGTCCTGCCAGGCCGGCGCGCCTGCCTTTCCCACCCTGCTGGGGTCACTGGGGCTGCACCCTCCTTCCAGTCCGCAGTCCAGGGTGCAGGGCTGTGACCTTTCCCTGGGACTCCTCAGGCTGCAGAGCCCTCCTTGGTGGGAGGACAGTGGGGTTGTTTCAGGAATATCGGTGCCCCCGGGTGCAGGCTGGCCGCCTGGCCTTGGCCAGTCTTTTGCGGTGTTTGCACCCCAGGTCTGCACTGGTGGGATGGACCTAAGTCAGGCAGGGTGCTGCACGCTTGTCATCCCACACTTAGGAGGCAGAGGCAGGAAGATCGCTGGGAGTTCGAGGCTAGCTTGGCCACATAAGAGAGTCCCAGGCCAGCCTGGGCTACATAGTGAGACCCTGTCTCAAAGGACAAAAAAGAACCGAGCTAAGAGCATCCCGTAGCTGCAGGAATGGCCCTGGGATGCGAGGTGTGGGCGGGGCCTGCGTGTGGAGAGCTGTGTGAAGTCTGGTGTTGCCTGGTAGCATCGCTACTGTCACCAGACATCGCACATTTTATTATCATCCTGGGGAGGAGATACGGCTGCACTTGTGGGTGTGTGTGTACCTAAGAGATCAGGCTTCCCAGGGGAGCGCTTTTCTTTCATTTTTTTTGGTATGGGGGATTGAACTCAGGACCTTAGCTTGCTGGACAGGCGTGGGGCCCCACGTAGAACTCTTTAAAGCCCCTGGGCAGGATGGGTCTTGCTCTGCTGGTTTTTTGTTAGCGGAGGGAGGGAGAGGGCCAGCTGCCCTCATCCCGGATTTCCGCACAGTCAGCTGGCCGGGCCTCCTTGAGTGAGGGGTGAGGCGTGCGGTGTTTATGTGGCCGCTGCTGGCCTCGGGCCGGGAGTGACCTCCTGTCGCCCGAAGGTGCTGAGAGCGCCCGTGTCCCCTCCTCCCTTGGAGATGGAAGGAGCAGGGCGAGGCCTGCTGTTTAGAAGCGGCCCGGGGCTCTGGTCTGGACCCTGGGGTTGCTGTTTAAGGATGGCGTCCCTTCCCCCAGCTGTGGGAGCTCCGGCTGTGTCCAGGCTGGGGTGAAGCTGAGCCTCTCTTCGAAGAGCCTCCTAATCCCGACTTGTGATTCCCCCGGGGCTGTTTGGAAGCCCAGGCGCTGAGGCTGAGCAGGGTTGTCGCTGACTTGCGAAGATCAAAGATCGAGGATCGTCTCCAAGATGGCTTCTGGCAGAGGGGAGCGCCCTGCGCCCCACCGACGGGTCCGGGGTGTGCATTCTGCGGGCCCCGTGTGCTTCTGTGTGAGCAGGGGCCGAAGTCTTTGAACCGGGCAGAATAGTGGTCCAGGTGTGGCCTGGGCGCAGCCATGACACTGACAGTTGGGCTGCTGTGGGGGAGGGAGGGGCTGTGACCCAGCCGCCTCCGTGGTCCCTGCCAGCTTCCTGCGGCCCGAACCCAGCTCCTGCGGCTCAGTCTGCCTCCGTCCCTTCCAGCCCTCGGGAGGCTGAGTCAACTTGGCTTTCATACAGTGCTAGATTTATCTTTCCCAAGATTTTATTTGGGAACTTTGCATTTATGAGCATGCATGTGATTGATCTAGATGTTCCTTCCTCCTTTGTCCTTATCTCTTTTGGTGTCAAGGTTATAGTGGTTTCATAGAATGAGGAAATAATCATCTTCTATAAACATTTTTAAACTTATGGGACAGGATCTTGCGATGTTGCTCTAAAATACCAAGGCTGGGCTCTGACTTGTGCTTCTCCTGCTTCAGCCTCCCGAGTGCTGGGATCACAGGTGTGTGCCACCACAAAGTGCTAGGCTGACGTGGGCAATTTGAGACCTTGTCTCAAAGTAAAAACACAAAAAGTTGTAGGGATGGTGAAGACCTGGAATCCCCGCAGTCAAGAGGCTGAAGCAGGAGGATCGCTGCACATTCCAGCCTGACTACCCAGTGAGACCCTGTCCCCAAAATCAAAATGAGAAATATAAGGCTTCCTAATAATTTTATTCATGTCTCTGATTTTATTCGGGGCTCTCACAACCTTTACTTTATCAAGATAAAAACTGAAGCCCTGCTGGATGGCTCCTGAGCCGACCTCCGAGCCGAAGCGCCGTGATGGACACACAGGGGCGCCGGAAGCAGCCGACCTGCGCTCTGCTAGTGTGACCCTCGCGGAGCCTGCCGCGCACGCTCGGGTCCTGAGTTCAATCCGCCGGGTTCCTCTCGGCGTCTGACTCATCCCGACGTCAGAAGCTGCAGCACACACGAGCAGGAACATTTTCCTTAGAAATTGGGGAATGAGTAGAAAAAAAACTGTCCTGATGCTTAATGTGTTAAAACACAGAAGAGTAGAAAATTCCCCCGTGGACTTCACGGTGTCACCGAGTGGCCAGGGCGGCTCCCCGCGATGCCGGAGGCCACGGCCGTGGGGTTGACCAGAGCCGGGTGCAGCCGGCCGAGATGGGGCGAGGCCGGGCCCCCTGCGCATCTGTCGTCACCGGGGCCGCAGCCTCCCGTGGGTCCTGTGGTGTAGGGGAGGCGCGGAGCCGCGATCCGCCCAGCCGAGCCCGCGGGCTGCCCTGTGGCGCGGGCCGGTGTCTCTGAAGTCGTGCGTGGCCTCCGGACGTGGGGTCCGCGACAGCGAGGGCGACGCTGGGACGCGGGGCCCGGCCGCCTGCGCTGCCCTTTCCCGGCCGCCCGCTGCCTTTGAACCGCGCGCCCAGTCTGGGAGTGCGATCAGTTGTGTCTCTTCAAAAATTTACCCATTTTGGACTTGTCTGTGGAAGCAATTACGGAGATCACAGGACCGTTTTTGATCGCCGTGTCTGTCCAGTGTCTATTGAGAAAGCCGAAAACAGTCAGCGGGCAGGGTCCGCTCGGGCGCACACAGAGACCTGTTGTCCCCTCCACGCCCTGGAACAATCCGCCTTTTAATCAAGTTGCAGCCCATGGAAGGAGATGAAAAAGCGTTTTATGAGGTGGCAGAGAAAGATGAACTGGACTTAGGGGACGTGGAGAATTTTAGCTTTTTCTTTTGTTATTGCGAACTTGGAAAGAGGGCAACTTTCGCTATAATGCAATTTATGTGTACAATGTGCTGATTATTGTTGGTAGTTCATAATGATCTTTTTCTCTTTTTTTTGAGACAAGGTCTGACTGTATAGGCCAGGCCGACCTTGAGCTCATGATGTAGCCCAGGCTGGCCTCAAACTCATGGCAGTCCTCCTGCCTCAGCCTCCCCAGTGCTGGGACTACTGGAACACACCACCATGCCTGGCTCCTGTGACAGTTTTGGGGGTGTGAGCTGCAGTGGAAAGGAGGGGACCCAGGGCCTCTGGACTCTGCCCCAACTGATGTGGGCAAGCTCAGTTTGGGCCCAGCTTGGCTCTGGGTCTCTGATCTTGTGCCCTCTACTCCTCCGTGTGGTGGGCACTGCTGTCAGCCTGGAGGACACTCAGTGACCCCGGGGACTCCGTGGGGGACAGAAGCATCTGACTGCAGTGGCCTCTGGGACTGACGTGGAGATGGGACGATGGGCGAGTATACACTTCCCACCTCCACGGGGTGGCCGGGATCAGGAGGAGCAAGGCTGGCTGTCCACCCTCTGTACTCAGGTTTGACAGCGGAAGAACTCAGGAGGCTGAGACAGGAGGATCGCTGAGTTCAAGGCCAACCTGGCTACACAGAGATCCTGTTTCAAAATAAAAAGAATGCTAGGTTTTCTTGATTCTAAATATTTCATCACAATTTTCAGAAATATCAGGGGTGAAAGGGTGGGGTGGAGGCTGGTTTCGACAGTGCAGCCTGACCTGGCTCCCCGGGCACGGTGTGATGTGGGGAAGGGTGGGGCCTCCGTGCAGTGGCCTTTGCTTCTGGCTGTGTGCTGGGTGGCCCGGGCTCCCGCTCTGCCCCTGCGGATCGCTGCGTTCTGTGAGGCTCACTGGAGGCCCTCTCAGTGTTCGCTTCAAGTTTGACTCAAAAAACTTCCCTGTGATAGGAGTGTGGAGCTGTAGCGTGAGAGCCCACCCTTCCGAGAGCCCCCGGGCCGAGCATTCCCCTTCTCCTGGCCTCCCTGAGGTGGCATCCCACTGCAGGCTCCGGTCCTGAGCCCCACAGGCTGGTGGCTCTCGAACCTCTGCCGAAGCTCACCTGGCATCTAGGGATGTGGCACAATGGGTCCGCTGCCCTCGGCTCACCCCACTGTGCCTCGTGACATTTGTCTTCTTTTGAGACAAGGTTTTGCTGTGCATTCCAGGCTGGCCCCACTAGGATCCTCCTGCCTCAGCCCCTTGTGTGCCTGGGCGACGGGCCTGTGCCACCCGCTGGACTTTGCCTGATGTCTCGTGCCCTGGGTCCCCCAGTTGGGCTGCCAGCGGCCTGCCTGCTCCTGCCTTTTGGATTCTAGGGGGAAGCAGATGGCAGGGCCCGTGTCCGCCCCAGGGTAGCACGCCTGTGTGTGGGGATGCTTGTTGGCAGAGCGGCGACGTTGTGTTAGCTGCTGGGTGTGCGGGGGTTGGGGGGTGTGGGGTTGTCCGCGCGGGGCAGTGACTTCGCTTTCGGGCCAGACTTTCAGGAAACTGTCGGAGGCTGTTCCTGAGTCGCCTGCACCAGGCCTCGTGGTGTGCGGGGTCAGACCCTGAACGCTTTTGGTTAGTCACGTCAGTGCGTAAAAATAACTGCGGTCATACGGTGTGTGGGCCCTGCCGTCGCCGGAGAACCAGCGTGTGCTCGCCAGCTGCCTCCGCGGGCACCTGCCCCGCGCGGCCGGGCAGCTCCTGGTGTGCCACGACAGCCCGGTCCTGGCCTCAGAGCACAGAACTGGGCCATGTCTTCGCCGGCCACGTGGGACACGGACACAGTGGGCTCAGCATCCGACTGTGGCGGGGGCTGCGCAGCTTCCGCCCGGCCGCCCTGAGCAGAGAGTCGCGTGACACAACTTCATCTTTTTATGTCCCCTCTTCTCCCCTCCCACCCCTCGGGCTTCCTCCCTTTTGCAGGTCTCTCTGGCTCCTGTCACTGCTGGTTCTTTGCTCTTTTTTTTTTTTTTTTTTTAGGTTTTTTCAGACAGGGTCTCGCTTTGTGGTTCAGGCTGGCCCTCAGCTCAGCCTCAAACTCACATCACAATCCTCCTGCCTCTGCCTCCCGAGTGCTGGGATGACAGGCGTGAGCCACCACGCCCGGCACTGTGGTATGTGGTACTGGTTGCTGCTGGGCGTGGGTCTCCACACCCAGTATTGTTATGTGGTTACCGGGGAATCGAA
>PVIR01043026.1:0-11827 GCA_004026965.1 Petromus typicus | reverse complement strand
TTTGTTTGTTTTTTTGTGAACTCACACTGAAAGGAGACTGGATTTAAAAATAAAAAAGATTTAAAAAGCCTATTCAAATGAATGTGCCTGAATCCAGGACTAACTGATCACCATCTACAATGGTCACTTCAAACTTCAACACTAATATTTCTAAGTGAGCTACTTGATTCATCTGACACCTGTTGAAAACTCTCCAAGTGCCAAATCCTGGGAGCTTAGAACGCGAAAAAGACGTGTCCCTGCTCTTAATGAGTACTAGCCCAGTAGAGGACCCAATGGCATGAACTGAATGCATATCGATATGAATCTCTGAATAAATATTATCAAAAATGGTTTTATTTCCTAAGAAGGAAGTTAGCAGGTGACCAGCTCTTTTCTTTGTAGTCCTTTATGCAATTTCTTTTTTGGGATTTTTGGTGTTGAGAAGATTTTTGAAGTCACAGGTGGGTACAAAGTCTGTAGTAAGCTATTGTCAAGGAGCATCCAAGAATGTTTTTTGTTAGACTAAAAAAGGAAAAAGCATTTGTGCTTATTCTGCACTTGGGAGCATGCACGTGTGTGTGTGTGTGTGTGTGTGTGAAGGTATGACTCACCCCACTGAGGCTGGGGTTCTAGATGCCTCCGTGTAGCCTTCCTAAGTGTTCGTGTGTGTCCTTCCTGCAGGGTCAGCCTCCAGCTTCAGCATTTTCCGATGGATGAGGTCTCGTCTGGCCCCCTCCTGCAGGTCTGTGCCGCCCCTGCCCCCGCTGCGCTGTCCTCTGCCTGCACCCACCACCCCCCCACCACCTCACCCCACCCCCGTCACAGGAGCAGTGGCTGCGTCTAGAACCTGAGCTGGGACCTCAGATCAGCAGGGCATTCTCAGCAGCGCGTGGCCGAAGGCTCGTTAGCACCAGGACCCAGCCACACTCGAGATTAAAGCCAAAGGAGGAAATGTGAAGCCGGGACTCACACTCCTCCCTCTCAGCTCAGGGTCGCTGGCATCACACACTAGGAGCAGCTCTGAGGCCAAACGCAGAAATGAGACAGAAATCCGGAGGTGGGCTGTGGGGCCTGCGGCGGGTACACAGGAAGCGCAAGGCCTCCTCGAGGAGGTCACCTTTCCTGCGGCTCTCCCTCCCCTCTGCTGCGCTCTCAGAGCACTGGGCCTTCCTCGCCTCTCAAGGGCCGGAATTCCGACCAATCCCTGTCATTATCCCGTCACCTTTAATATCAGTGAGGAACCAAAACTGCGGGCTGGGCAAATCCAGGCCAAGTGTTTGTCCATCTTCATTTCGTTCGCTTGTTTTGAAACTAGAGGTCTGGTGTGCACTGCCGGTATTTCTACCTGCCTTGCCCTGACTCTGCTAATGAATTCTGGGACCCTTTCCCACTGATCCCAGATGCAAGTTCTTAGTAAAGTATGCACAACATACACTTCGCCGTCCTAACCGTTCTTCAGGGCACCACAGTGGTACACAACCACCCTCCCCAGGAGCCTTTCCTCTTCTCAGACTGGAACGCCACAGCCATTCAACAATGGCGTGTCCCTCAGACTCTTTTTTAGGACAGCTCTTCATAGCCACTGCCAACATGTTCAAGGTGGCACAAGAAAGGACACCTCGGTGCTGGAGCTAAAGGTCATGAAGGAAACAGAGCAGAAAGCCCCCAGAAGAGTCAGAGATGAGAGGGCCCAGGGATGAGACCCGGTGTGGGAGGAGAACTTCCTGCCATTGCTTCAGCGGCTGGATGTCCCGAACAGAGCCAGAGGAAGGGTGCGGTGGCCCCTTGCCCCTCCCAAGCGGAGGCAAAGCGGGGTGACTCAGGTCACAACAGACCCACACTGACTGATCTCTTTTCCCGACAACCTAGTCCTGAGGGAAAGCGGAGCTACAGTAGAAGCAGCTCTGTGTAGAAAATGCCTACAGATTCCTGAGCTGCATGGGATGTGTGGTATGGTCTGATTTAGAAGAATAACTTAGTCATTTCCAGCTTTATAGCTTCAAAGTGCCCTTGGGAGGTCACTGCTTCTTAGGTTGCGCTCTGAAAGCTAGGACTTCCCATGAGGTCAGCGCTGCACTCCGTGGGAGGCAGGATGGATCAGGGAAGCTTACACAGGACAGTCCTCAGGCTGAGGCCAACCTCGACGCCCCGCATCAGGCTCTGGGCTGGGAAGAGGCTGGAAAGGGCTCAGATAATTCAACAGACTCGCTGGCCTCACCAGGGCAGTATTTGCCGATGGTTCCTCAAGAGGCGCAAAGGACCAAGAAGCGGCCACTCTTTTAAAAACAGAAATTGGAAGTTGTGTTTTCTGCTTTGGAGCTGTAAGTTATCTCTGCAACCAAAACCCGAATTTCTTCAGAACTAGAAAGGAATGATGAAGCAGTAAAATGTGTTTGGGCAGAAGGACTTGGCTGCACTGTGGCCTGTTCCAGCTCCCAGTTCGGATGAAAGGTTAATCTTCCTCCGGAGAAGACCTCTGGCAGCTTGAGCAGCATTCAGGGTCCTCACCTTCCCCACTAGCCCGAGAAGCGCCGTATGGCGTTTCCTGAGCGTGGAGCAGTATAATGGTGTCACCTATTTCTTTTTTAATTAGCCAAGTCAAGTACCTTGGCACAATGTACATAGGCTGATGGACTGGAATGACATTTTTGTCACTTATTAACTTCACTTTTTGAAAATTCATCCCTTATTAGAAGTTAACTCAAGTGTTCAGAAACTCTCTGCTGATGTCATGTAGATATGTTCTCCGTAAATGTCTGTAATACCTTAGTAACATGATCTTCTACAGAGGGAATTTTGCAGAGTCCATTAAGTTTCTGCTTAAATTCTACAGATTTATGACACTGTACTTCTGCCTTTATACAACTCTCAAGTATATTCCTGATGGAAATAAGGGAACCTAACTATGGCATTAGTAAAACAGACAATTATTTTAGAATAAAAGTCTTCCCAAGAGATCCCCGGTGAAGGTCTGAGAACCCAGCACAGACTGGAAGACGTGGAAGAGGCTGAGAAGATGAGAAAACGGAGGCACACAGGGGCGGAGGCCTCCGGAAGCCACGGGCTGAGGAGGGGCGCAGCAGGGCGGGATCCGCCTGCTGTCGCTGCCGGGATGCAGTCTGAGTTCCCTCACTCCGTTCAGCCTCTGCTATTTTCCCTCTGTCCCCCTAATGTTTTCTTTACAGTTTGTTCCAACTGTGGCGGTAGCATCTCTGCCAGGACTGTCTGTGTCTGGAGGCCACCGTGGTGTCAGAGGCTCTGCTGTCTATCTCTTCGCGGCTTGCCGAGTCAACCGTAGCTCTCTAGATACCATTCCTCAGTCATCGCCCTTTCCAGCGAATCAAAGAGGTTTCTCTCTCCACTCTTGTAATTCTCCGGCTTCTTCCTTTTGCTATTTCCCTTGACAAAAAAATAAAACAAGTGATAGCCCAACAATCTATATTCTATATATCTATATCCATTTTAGTTAGGTCTATATAAACTCTCGTGCTATTTGCTTTTTATGTCAGATATCCTTTATTATCTCTCTCTACGGGTTCTGTCCAGTCAGGTGGTTACATTTTATGTTCTTCTACCTGGGAAAGGGCAACCTCACACTCTCCCCTTACTTGCATACACTGTGGTGTCTATGTCTGTGTTGTGTGTGTCTATGGTTTATGTCCAGCCATCCCCCAGAGCCTCCTGTGTTCTAGGCAGGGCTTTTGGAAGGTGACTGGATTGTAGGGCTTGTAGCTGACTTGCTATTAGGAGCTGGGGTCTGGTCAGAAGAGGCTGTCACCGGACGTGAGGGCTGGGAGGGTACGTCTCCCTCCCTGGCGCCTGCCTTGCGCTCTGCTTCCTGTTCAGTGAGCTGTAAAGAGCTCTCCTCTGCCACGCTGCCCTGCCTTGGAGCTGGTGCCCCATGGAGTGAAACCTCTACAGACTGAGCCAGAGTAAAACCTCTCCTCCTTTTACTTGTCTGCAACCAGCAAACTGGCGAAGATGCTCTATTTAGCTCTCGACAGTTACATTTACAACAGCAAATACTCACCAAGCATTAGCACAGCTGACATTTCTGCAAATAATTTATCTGCCCAAAGTACACTGGTCTCCCCTCTTCTGTCTCTCCCCCAAGGAGCCTGCAGTCCCCCCAGGGGCAGATCGTTTTGGCGCCCTCTCTAGCGAGGGTTGACATGGCGACAACTCAGCTCACCCAGGAGAACGCAGACTTCGCCGCGCGGGATCGCTACCACCAGTCCTCGCTTGTGAGCCGGGAGCAGCTGATGCCTTCGTACTAGAAGCTGGGCGGGGACTTCTGTTTCCAGGAGCTGCCCTGGGTCTGGCGACCCACACCTCAGAACCTCGGAGGACCTGCTCCTCCCTAGCAAGAAACTCCAGGTCCGGCCTCCCACAGACACTCTTGCATCCTGGCCTGGAGCACCTCGTCGAGCCCAGGGGAGAGCCAGGAGTAGCAGAGGCCTCTGGAACATGGCACCTGCCTGCGGAGCTCCACCAGGGAGGCCAGGACTCTCAGGGGACACCAGGACAAGCAGGCGTGGAGAACTCAAGCCAGACTGTGTGACTTAAGCATCAGAATAAAGCTCTATTTGTCATTGTATTTCATTATTTAAAAAAAAAAAATACAGAATACGTTCAGATGACTCCCAGGTCTGAAGTGTAGTCGCACTGAGAGTAGAAGTTCCCCCTGTCGCCCTGTTCACATCTGCTCCTTCCCCTCTCGTGGTACCGAGGTGACTGCTGTCCTCGTACACCGTTCCCACATTTCTGAATATCCTAAGTAAATGTGGATTCTTATCGCTCCTGTCTCATGCACAAAGGTAACATACATGTGTTTCACACCTTTTTTCCTCCTTAATCTGTCTTGGAGACATTTATATGTCAATAGTTATAGTTTCCTCATTATTTTTCATCCTATGAATGTCCACAGTCCATTTCACCAGTTCCAGAGCCATGAGCATTTGCATTCTTTATGCTCTCATGCTATTATTGCCAGCTCTGCAGTGAATAGTTGTGTACATATGTACAGTCATAAAGCATGTCTGCAGGATAAATTGACCAAAAGTAAAATCATAGGTTCCACAGACCTTTGTGAGTATTACTATTTGGAAAAAGTCTTTTTAATTAAAAAATTAACCATAAAAGACTTCGTGGGAACTCATGTTCTCAAAAATATCTAGTCCTTGACTCCCTGAACCCCTTCGCAGCTGTGTTGTGCCATGAGTGGCATGAGGGGAGACAGGACTCTTTCGGTTCCTCTCTGTGCTCAGCCTGGGACTCATCACAAGCCTCGAGGACAAAGGCAGCAGGGTTCAGACATGGGCTGGCTCTGCAGGTTCGCATCCAGCCCAGGGTCCGTGGTTTTGTCCCTGAGCCAGAGAGAGAAAGACTGTCAGTCACCTCTGACTCCTCTTGGGTGTAGCGTCTCCTGAGTCAGTGTGCTAAGCCTTATCTCAGATGTGTGTTCAAAGTGCAGGTGTCTGCTCCTCACCCAGAGGCCTTTCAAAGGTTAGGGTGGAATCGTGGGCCTTAGGGCACCACTGCACATGGTCTTTGACCATAGTTTGAAAATCGTTAATGTTTTGGACAGAAGACTATGGAGGTGATGAGGGCTGGGAAGATTATTGTGAGAAGTCAGCTGTATCTTAACTTTTTTTCCTGGAATACAAGTTCTTATTTATGATACTATTCACAAAGTCTATGTTTGGTTAAATACCAGATTTCTGGGAATCATTAGAATTTAATGAAATATTTCCATTGCAATTTAAAGAAGGCACATTTTGAGTCCAGATCACTCAAACTAGCTAGCTTTAAAGTGACAGAAATTTATTCCCTTTTAGCTGTAGAGACCAAAAGTCTGAAATCAACCTCATTGATCTGAAATCAAAATGTCAGCAGTTCTTTCCAGGTCTGGGTTGAGGGGACTTCTCTAATAATAGTTGCCACCAGTATCCTTGGATTTGTGCCCCATTAACCCAAGTCTTCATATCCAATATCTTCAAATCTCTGTCTTACACCTTGTATTGCTTCTCCTCTGTTTGTATAAAGACTATCCCTATCTCTGTCTTAGTTACTTTCTCTAGTTGCTGAGACAAAATACCTGGTACTGAAAGTTAAAGGAAGAAAGGTTTATTTCAGGTCACACTTTGAATAGGTTTCAGTCCATAGTCAGGTGGCTCCAAGATAGGGTGGCACATGGCAGAGGGAGTCACAGAGGGAAAACAGTTCATGACATGGCCGGCAGCAAGAGCAGCAATAGCAGCCTTCTTTTATCCCTTTTAGGTTACTCACCTGGGGTGAGCCTTCCGATTATCCACATCCAGAACTATGCTTAACCAATCAGTGGGCTAATTTAATAATCACACACCCTTAACCCCAATATCACACAATCTAGATTGAGCCACTTCCAAAAAGCCCCACGTATGACTGCATGACGCTTTGGGGGACATTTATACACAAGCCAAAACATTCTGTCTTACACAGTGTTCATGTCAAGAGTCTTAAATTCGGGCTGGGGATTTAGTTTAGTGGTTCCGGCTCCTGTCTTGCAACTGCAAGGACCCGAGTTCGAGTCTACAAAGACTTTGTCAGATAAGGAAACAGTGACAGGACACATGGGGTATATTTTTGCCCTTCTGTACCTCAAAACCTCAACTGAATCTGCTCACTTTTAATTCTGCACAAACTAATAACAAAACCTCTCTGGCAGAGATGGCCCTGAATTTGAGCACCAGCCGAGTTTGAAAAAATATAGTACTCAGGCTGAAAACTATATCAGCAGATGACTCAAGTATCTGGGAAGAGCACACTCCAGCATGATTACTTCCATAGAAAAGAAAAAGAAACAAATAGGGCATGATTTAAAAAACCAAACAAACCTCCTACTCAGTGTTGGAGACACCAAAATGAATAGCTGACAGTCTGGTGTGGACAGCAGATGCTAAACAGGCTGGAGCTCTAAGGAGGCCAAACATCTTGGATTTAACCCGAACTCGATTATATAAATAGCATTAATCAGGTCTAAGCTTAGCTTCCCCAGAAATTAGTTTGCAAAGCTACCTTCTTATGGAAAGTCCATCCAGGGAAACTGGAGTGAGAAAAGGGGGACACCAGGAAGGGAAGGAAGGTTAGCAGCTGCGTAGGTCCGTGTCATCCAAAGGCTTACTCGGAGACAGTAGGGCATCTGTCTCCCAACTCTTAGATGCAGGGTGGGGCCCTAACTTATCTGCTGGTCCCTATTTCCCTGCTAGCTCTGAGTGGGCATTAGCTACCTCTGCACTTGTGCTTTGCACACGTGTGAGTGCCTAGCAGTTGTACAGAGCTCACTCAGAAGAGGTTGTCAAAGTGATGGCTGAGTTGGAAGGAGTGGCCTCGGCCTCCAAGACAGGTGGAGCAGACAGGACCTGAGGTGGCACGTTGAGAATATTGACAAAGATCAATAGGAAATGCAAGAAGTCAGAAAGACGCAATATCCACGTTCAGGCAGTGAGGTCAGCAGCACTTCCAAGATAGGCGGGGGCAGGCAGACTCATGGCCTGAGAGCTTCCCCCAGAAGTCCATGATGTCTGAGCGATGATCGTATGAGGATTTCTGGGAGCATGAATGTCTCCCTTCTGGCTAAGCCATCACATGATTCGTCCATCTAGTGACCTGTCCACCCACCTAACCGCTCACCCACACACCTGCCCATTTCCCCACCCATCCTCTCCTACCCTGTTTCTGTTCACTGACCCACTCGTCTGCACACCTGCCCATCTTTCACGTCATCCACCATTCACCTGTCTACGGCGGGGGCAACTGTGTATACGGCTTTATAGACAGGTGCCTGAACCACCTCATCTGTGTCAGGCACACTTCACCAACCTCAGAGCTTTATCATGTAGGAATATGATCACAGGCCATTCCAGCATAAATGAATTACCCAGCCAGATTAGGTTAAGTACAGCCCAGTCCCAGAGCTTTTTGGAATTCAAGACTTGGAACTAGAATGGGGCCATATACTCTGCTATCTCTGGGAATTGTGTTAACAAGTCCTCCAAACTATGCAGTCAAGTAAATCTTGTAGACACCACTAAGTTGATTTAGAGTTTGAGGTTCTATCTTGAATGTTCTTCTTTCTTTTGGGGTTTCCAAGGGTATATAGTTAAGGATGGTAAGGAAGGTGGCAATCTGTGCAAAGCTTTGACTAAGAGGAGTAGCAGAGAACGCAGCTAACTAAGGTCAGCAGGTTGAAGCAAAATCCTTAACGTCTACCCTACTTCCCCATGAATCTGAGAATTCACTCCTGAACACTTGGATAAGTGTTTCTCTTGGAGGAGCCGAGAGAACGGATGAGCAGCTGTCTTGTCACTCAGAAAGAGATGGACAGAGATCATGTGGTGACCTCTTGTTCATGAACTTTCACCTCAGAGCCCTGCCCACAATGCACTGGGCTCAAATACTCACCAATCAGATGGACCTCCTTCCTTTTAAAACATAAGTCTTCATGATCCAGGCTCAGAAACCCAGGCTATCTGTGCTATTTCTGTCTCACTGCAATGCTGGAGGCACAGGAGAGTGGGCAAGCAAGGGCTCCCCACTGGTGAGATAAAGTAAGTGGGGAGCACTGGGGAAGAGCCTCTCTGCAGGAGCAGGAATAGTCACTTGAAGCTCTCCAAGTCCGCTCTGTCTACTCCGCTCTGTGGCACCAGTAGGTAGTGAGAGTGAGCTTCTTGGGGGGCCTTGTGGAGACAGGCAGGAAAGGAATAAAACACATAGATTTGATGTATTACTTTCTCATTGCTGCCATGACAAATTAACACAAGTTTGGTGGCTTAAGACAACACAAATCTGTCTTCTCATTATTTGAGAGGTCAGAAGGTGCAAGTGGGCCTCACCAGGCTGAAGCCAGGATGTCGGCAGGGCTGGTATTCTGTCTGGGGTCTCGGGGAGGCCGGCTTCCTCGTTTTTCTGACTTTGAGCAACTGCCTGCATTCCTGGGTCATGGCCTCATCCACCCTCCAAGCTGGCCTCCCGCAGTCACACTTCTGCTTCTCTGTCACGGCTCCATCCTGCCTCCCTTTTCTGGTGTTAGGGACCCTTGTGATTAGATTGGGCCCACTTGGAAATTCAGCATAATCTCCCCATCAAAATCCTTAATTTAATCACATCTGCACAGTTCCCCGTGCCAGGTCCATCACATATTGTAGCTTCTGCAGGGTGAGACCCAGCGTGTTTGGAGGGCATTGTTCTGCCTACGACCCTGTCTGGAGTGGGGAGACCTGGAGCTGCAAGCGGTCGATGGCTGGGGCCTGTGTCCAAAGCATATAGCCAAGCCACGCACTGCAGCGTGACCGGCAGGTGCTGGGGAGACGAGTGAGAAAGGAAGCCAGGAGACTTCTGGGAAGAAGCAAATCCAGAACCAGATTGGAAAGAAAGTGTGGAAGACATCCTGAATGAGGGGAACCAGGTGGACGAAGATAAATGAAACCAAAGAACCTGAGCCAGAGGAATCGGGCTTCCTTCCAACCCAACCGCTGTTGTTTCTGAAGGTTAGTTTGAGTGGGCCCGCCACAGAGGGAGGTGAATATTGCAAATACACGGGGTTTGGGGAAGAAAGTCTGTGAACCCCGGGTTTGCCACTCACTGGCTCTGCGATCTTGAGTAGGCTTCTAACCTCTCTGGAACTTATTTCCTTCTTAGTGGCACGGGGACTGTGACTCCTTCTGCCAGCACGTGGAACTGTGAATAGTGAATAAAATGAGAGCCTCCATTTTATTTGAAAGGACATACACAGGGGATGGTGCTGTGAGACTCACCCCTGCCAGGTCCATGTCACTTACTGTAGGCAACCCAGAAAGAAAAAAACAAAATGAGATTTTCAGTGCACTTGGCACCTGCTAGCTTGAAATTACAGAGCAGAGCAGAGTCCTGCTGCTTCAGGAGGCTACACTGTATCATGTGGGCCTCAGACTTAGCAGGACACCTTCACCAGCCAAAATTGTCAGAGATCTGCAGTGTGTCCAGATCCGAGCCAGGAGACCCGCAGCGCTCTGGCCTGCCCTGCGGCAGCCAGGCCCTCGGCCTGTCAGATTCCCTGGCCACTTCCCTGTACCACTCCTCCCTCAGTCTTCCCACTGCCCTGGGGATTTTTCTTAAATATCCAAAAAATTGACACTGTTCTCAAGGTCTTTTGCAGCAAGACCAGGTCTAGAGCATACAGCCTTCTCCTTGCCAGGCTGTATTCCCTTGGCGTCCACACAGGTACCCGAGAGGAGAGGACGGGGTGTGGTGGGTGCACTCGCTGAGGTTTCTGTACACCCAGAAGGCAGGGGAGCTTCAGATGCCTCCTCGCCACGTCCTGCTTGGTGCCATGCGTCTGGGACCTGCCCCAGCTTCCCCTGGCTGAGGGTATCACAAGCAGAAATCATGCCAGTTGTCAGTCTGAGGCAGCAAAGAAGGGGTTAAGGCCCCTGATTCTTGACAAGGTACTTGTCTTGTGGAGAAGGTTGTATTCAGATAAATGAGCAGATGGCAAGAAAGACCAACCAGCATCAGGAGTCCCAGCTGGCTGTGCTCCCAGCAAGGCGGCCCATCTTGCAGTGTGCGGCTGCCCCCTGTTCTCCAGCTCCAATGGGCAGGGCTGAGCAGAAGGCAGTGTGTGTGTCCATTCTGTGGCAGTGTGGTCCCTGAGTGGGCCCTAAAACAGTGGCCAGCCTGAACTTCTTTCCACTTTCTATTTTTTAAGAGTTTGCAAGTGTGTGTATGTGTGTGTATGTGCGCGCTGGCACATGCCAGTACACGTGCGCATGTTCCTGTTTGTTTCTGTTAAGACACTCGCCAAATGTGGAGACTGGCTTTCCACGGGCCATGTGGTACACGTCAGGTTCACTTGGGAAGCCTGAGCGCGGGTGGCATTTCAAAGGATCAGCAGTCGTCCAAGCAGCCTGCAGGAGGCCGTGGGGAGTGTTGAGCTGTGTGATGTGACATAAACCATATGCATGAAGACAGAGGAGCTGAGGCCGGCTTCAAATATGAAGCTCCGTTTAAAGTCACAAGGGCAGAGGCGACAAAGGGCGGTGCAGTTTCTAAATGAGCTGCTCCAGGGTGGGCAGCTCTGTGCCAATCGGTGGGTCCATATCAGGGTGGGTGTGCTGCTGTAATGAGCATCGCCAAATCTCAGTCTCTGACTCTGTAAATGTGTTGTCAGGCCCTGTTCAGTGTGATACAACCCAGAAGGGAATGAAGAATTCTGACACAGTTTATATGGACATGTGGGGACTGGGGCTCCTTCAGCTCCTTTGCCCTCAGAGCCTTCCTCTGAATTCTCAGCCTCCATCTGGAGGAAGTGAGGGTCCCCGGAAGAGTCGAGTGGTCTAGGAGGCCGGGCTGAAAGGGCTTATCTTACCTCTGCCTGCACTCAGTTAGTTGCACAGAGCAGATATACCGTCTATCTGACTAAAAACTGCTGGACATGCAGGCTAGCAGGGAGTCAGGAAAAGGAGGAGCTGTGTTCGGTGAGCGTCTGACCTGTTTGGCCCTGTGATATGGGGTGAGAACAAGAAGAGTCAAGCTCCTTATTGACGACAGGTGAGACCTGCCCGATCTGACGCGAGTCATTTTGGGCCTTTGGGATTCCCGTCTTCTACAGCCAATCCCACACTCATCCAGCAGGGCTACCATCTTCACATTGTGCTTGGACTTCCCTTTCAGAACCTTTGTCAGAGCATTGAAACATTCTAATGAATTGTAAGTTCTTGTCCTTTGAGAGCTCACTGGATTTCTGGAAGTACTTGAAATTGTTTGGAACCAAGCCTGGGGATAAGGAGATTGATCAAGCTAAATGGTCTTTTTTAGATCAGGAACGAGG
>PVIR01043025.1:0-11908 GCA_004026965.1 Petromus typicus | reverse complement strand
AAAAATCCTTATTATTGACTGTCTTTAAACAGTTACTATGTAAACTGTATAAGACCATGCTTTGTAAATTATAAAACTTATATATCATATTTTCTGACTATGATTATTTAGACAGACTTTACACTAGGAAGTCCAGCCAGGCCAGGACTTTGACACTATCTGCACTGCATATGTACTCTTCAAGACATAGGAACACTCAGCACCAACGAACATAGTCTGGGAACAAAATAATATTTTCTTCTGAAGTTTTTTTAACCATGTGAAATACATGTACCTACTTTGTCTCTGAGGAAAATAATCTCACTACTCTCTTCTTGCACAGGATTCCTTTACTGGGACAAAAAATAACATGTCTTCTGATTGATCACCATGCATGAAGTCAATGGGTCCCACCTGACACCAAAGTCCTTTATCCTCAATGGGATTCCTGGGCTGGAGGATGCACACGTCTGGATCTCATTACCATTCTGTCTCATGTACATCACTGCTGTCATCAGGAACTGTGGCCTCATCTATGTCATCAGCCGTGAAGAGGCCTTGCACCGGCCCATGTATTACTTCTTAGCTCTGCTGTCTCTTACAGATGTTTGTGGATGTACTTCATTTGTTCCCAACATGTTATGTATTTTTTGGTTCAATCTCAAAGACATTGATTTCAGTGCCTGCCTTGTGCAGATGTTTTTCATCCACATGCTGACGGGAATGGAGTCCGGGGTGCTCATGCTCATGGCCCTATGTGGCCATCTGCTACCCTCTGCGCTACTCCGCCATCCTCACCAACACCGTGATCACCAAAGCGGGCTTGGCCACCCTCACTCGTAGTGCATTGCTCATGATGCCTTTTACTTTCCTGATCAAGCGCCTTCCCTACTGCAGGGGCAACCTCCTCCACCACACCTACTGTGACCACATGTCTGTGGCCAAATTATCCTGTGGCAATGTCAAGATTAATGCCATATATGGCCTCATAGCTGCCGGTCTGATCGGAGGCTTTGATATGTTTTGTATAGCCATGTCCTACACCATGATTCTCCGTGCTGTACTGAACCTGTCATCAGAAGATGCTCGCCAGAAAGCCTTTGGCACTTGTACCGCTCACATCTGTGCAATCGTCATCACCTACGTCCCGGCCTTCTTCAACTTCTTCACGCACCGCTTTGGAGGACAAACCATACCTCATCATGTCCACATTTTTGTAGCTAATTACTACCTGTTGTTACCTCCTACCTTGAATCCAGTTGTCTATGGAGTGAAGACCAAGCAGATCCGTGAAGTGGTGACCAGAGTGTTTTTTAAGGAGAAAGGTATTTTCCATATAAATTCATGATCTGAGCTCTGCATTTATGGTAAAGATTAAGTAATCAAGGGAGAGAAGAAAAACAAAACTTAAAATGCTGAGCTCATGAGAAAACCTTGTAGCAGTGAATGTCCTGTCATAAAATTCATAAACAGAAGCAACGTATTTAATGCAAATTGTTGGAAATGAAGGAAAAATGAGTGCAGCATAATCACACATTAAAGAGTTTTTATTGAGACCTCATGCACATAAAGAATATGGCAGTCAAGATATTCAACTTCAGGCAAACTTTTAGATGAATGCTCTTTGCTGTGGGTATTTTAAGAGACACCACAGAACTGGAAAGGCACAAAACAAACTTTCCAGGTGTAAGAGAGAAGCCAGAAGCACTTCCCCAAAATATCTGTGCTGGATTCCTCAGAGTCCTCTCATGTTTCTATCTGACTTTATATGAAATTTATGTGACTTTAGGGAAATAAGGTTTTTGTCTGCTTGTTATCATTGACATCCTGCTGTCTGGGTGATTATTTGGTATTAAGGTACCAGTCCACGATATAGAAATAAACCTGAATAAAAATGGTTATTTCATATTATCACAGTCTGGGAAGTCCTCCTTAGATTTAATGTCAAGGAGAATTTTGAAAGACACAATGAATAGTATTTGACATCTATTAGGAAACTCTTTAACTAAGTGAGGGAAACTTAGAGGAAAGGTAGATATCTCACCAAGCCAGGACAGCTTTTCATGACAACAAGGTGAAAAGAGAAAAAAGATAGTGGCCAGGGGCAAGGAAGGAGCCCCTCATTCAGATTCCTACACGACAGAGAGAGAAGGGTGGGAGGGAGTGTTCAGGGAAGGATTCGGGAATAGCAAGACGGTGTGAAAAGTGAGAAGGAAAGACAAGAACACAACCCAAGGAAAACTTGAAATAAAAAAGAGAGCGCTCTCAGCAAATAGAACTAGATTAAGTAGGTAGAGTTGTTATTGATGAAAATTATGTTCTTAACTGCTGATATGAAGAATATATTTGAATATGCCTCATATGCTTAGATAGTTGTGAAATATATTAAAAGCCTAATGTGTTTTTGCAATATAATTCAGCATGTTTGGAAGCAAAACCTGTGGGCTTTTAAAAAAAATTCAAAATTATAATAATGTTTTCCTTTCCTTTAAATTATAAGTTTATCATAAATAAAGTAGCTGTTACTTTAAATTGTGTTTTTGAATTTGTCAAGTTCTGTTTATCAGGGAATTTTAATAACAAAACATCCTCAAACTAGTGGAGAAATTACTTTAGCTACAGTGCCATTTTTAAATATTCATTTACCATTAAGTTCTATGTTTTTCATTTACATTATTTCAGTGAACATTTACTTAACAATTATAAGAACAGTATAATTGTTTAAAGTTCATGACTATGGTCTAAGAATGCCACAAAAAGCAAGAGTTGATGAATCTTAGAATATTAAGTTAAAAATTTAATAAAAACGATGCTAATAGACACATGTGTGAGACAGAAAATGGAAAAATGACAAAATCCAACCGTATAAAACTAAAACACAAGATTTAAAACCCAGATAAATAAAGGCTACATTAAATAAAAGGTAAAATGCATCAGAAATGTGTGAAAAATAGTTCTGAATAGATATTTCCCATTTTCTCCTCTATAAACTCAAAAACAGTTTTCAGGCTAACAAAATCCATTAACTCTGAAAACTAAGACTCACATCTTAATTTGAGGGCTGAGGATTTAGCTTAGTGGTTCTGGCACCTCCTTGCAAACACAAGGTCCTGAGTTCATCCTTGGTAACCTCATACAACAGTTCCAGGCTGAGTTTAGGCTAAAACAGGCCAGGGATTTAGCTCAGCGGATCTGGCGCCTGCCTGGAAAACACAAGGTCCCTAGTTCGATCCCCAGTAACTACATATAACATTGCCAGGTGTGGTGACTCACACCCACCAGCAATCACTATCACATACTACAGTGCCAAGCATGATGGCTCATGCCTGTAATCCCAGCACTCGGGAGGCAGAGGCAGAAGGATTGCTGTGAGTTTAAGGCTTGCCTGGGCTACATAGTGAGCTCAGGGCCAGCCTGAACTATAAAAATAAGACCCTGTCTCAAAAAAAAGAACAAAACAAAAGAAACTTACTTTGAATGACCAATTAAAATATTTTAGAAATTTGAAATGTTTCTAAGATAGGAAGAGGTGGAAAAAAGGAACCATGTTTCCTAGGGGCATTTAACAGCTTTAGGGACTGATTGGACAACAGACTTCTAAATTTCACACTTGCAGATAAGGAGTCATACCATTTTTTAAAAGAGTTTTGTTACTATCTGAGCTTTCTATGATTTTTCTGGAGAAATTACTATATAGAGAAATTGGAATATTAGGCCCAAATAGCTACACATAGGGAGAGTTTATATTAGATACCATTGTTTTACTTTGTAAGTTTGTGCATTGTGGTGACTTAATTTACAAGGAAAACAAATTCAAACTAGTATTATCCATTAGTCCTAAAATAATTATATTATTTTTCTTTTTATTCTTTTAAGAAGTTTCATTTTTAAAACTTAAGCACTGTCATGCCAGCAATTTTACTGAGTTCAACTTTTGTGAGATTTCACATGTGACAGAGACTGTACAGTCGCCTTTATTCTATTGTTGGCTTATTTACTTATCATAATGACCTGTATTTAAATCCATGATGTTCCAAATAGGAAGAGTTTCATTTTTAATGGCTAGATATATTTCACTGTGAGCACAAACTACATTCTCTTTATGAATTCACCAGTTAATGGAAACTTAGGCTGCTTCTCTTTCTCAACTTAGATGAAAAGAATTTTTTTTGAGGAACTTCCATACTGACTGTCCTAATTTATGTTTCCACCAACAGTGTGCAAGAATTCCCTTTCTGACTTCTTCTTCAGCACTTATTATAGTCTTTTCCATATTTGTCAGTCTTACCCGGGATATGGTAATATTTCCTTGTAGTTTTGATAGGCATCTTCCTGATTAGTCTATTTTTGATGTATTCATTACCCATTTGTGTGTATTCTTTTGGGAAATACCTGTTTCCAGATATATAACCCATTTTTTTTCTGGCTTACTTAACACTGTACTGTTGAATTTTTGCAGTTCTGTATTCTGGACATAAACTCTTAGTCAGATGTATAGTTTGAAATTTTTGTATCATTCTCTATGTTGTCCCTGCATTCCACTGAGTGTTTTCTTGGATGTACAGAAACTTTTAGCTTTATATAATCCCATTAGTCTATTTTTGCTTTGGTTTCCTGTGCTTTTGATATTTTGTTTTAAAAAAAATACCTGCCCATTCCAAGTTTTGAAGTGTTTTCCATGTATTTTCTTCTAATAAGTCTCAATTTAAATGTCTAATATATTTCCAGTAGATTTTTATAACTGGTGAAAGACAGGGTCTAGCTTCATTCTTCTGCATGTAGACATCTAATTTTGCTAGCACTAAATATTGAAAAGAAAGTTCTATTTTCAACATGCATTTTTAACACTTCCATTGAAAGCCAGTTGATTATAGACACATGGATTTATTTGGAGGCCCCAAATTCTGTTTCATTGGTCCACATTTCTGTATTACACTACTCAGTGCTTCAAATGTGACATGGGCAAGGATTGTTTGGTCAAGATCCAAATGCATACCAAAGCGGCAGCTGCACTCTTGTTTATTGCAGCATTATTCAGTGAATAATAGATGGAAACAACTGAAATGTTCATTAGATAATGAATGGAGAAAGAAAATGCGTGGCCTATATAAGAAGAAGGTAATGTTCTGCCAAAAAAAGCCCCAAATCTTTTCATTTATGACAACATGAATGGAACCTGAGACCTTTATGTTACAAGAAACAAGATACTTATAAGAAAAAGATTATGGCATCATCTTATTCATACATAGACTATGAAAGAACAGATGCCAAAGTTGAAAGAATAGTAGTCACCAGAGAATAAGAAGAGTTGAGAAGAGGGAGAAATGGGGAAAGATGGATTAATGGCTACCGCTCTGTCCTGTTAGCATTTCTGGTTTACCACTGGATATAGGGTGATAATAGGTAGCAATTTTTCACTGTATATCTCAAAAATAAGGAAGAAAGTTTTAAATATTTTCACTATTAATAAATAATGATTTATTATGGAGTGCAATCATGATGTGTATATTTAATGTACCAATAAAGATAATTTTTAAAAAAAGATTAAAAAATAAATAAATAAATAAATAAAGATTTATACTTGATTAGACATTACATAGTGTGAATATATATGAAAATATTTCCTGCTACCCATTAATGTGCAAATTTTTATGTTTTATATATTAATTGATAATAAATTTAATTATGCTAAAATGTTTCAAAAAGATATAAAGTCTAATATAAATAAAAACAGATAACAATTTGTATTTCCCAGTTAAAATCATTGAAAAGGGTTGAAAGTCAGAAAAAAAGGTTGAATTTTAAATTAATAGCACATTACTCTCTAGTGAAAGATATGGCTGAATTATGATTTTGGAAGAAAATAATTAACAAAATTAAATAATTTTGTTTTAGAGGTAACAAAACTAGTTTTTGAATATCACATTGCTGACACTTGAGTGTTAATTTCACCAAAGAATTGTTTACAGAACAACCACACTTTCAAAAAGAACATAAGTCATATATGAATCTTTATTTCACTTTTCCTAGTTGGTTCCTTCTTTAAATTTTTTTTTTTTTTTTTTTTGAGAAAGGGTCTCGCTTTGTAGTTCAGGCTGGCCCTGAGCTCAGCCTTAAACTCACATCACAACAATCCTCCTGCCTCTGCCGCCCGGCACTGTGGTATGTGGTGCTGATTGCTGGTGGCATGAGTACTGTTGTATGTGGTTTTGGGGGATCAAACCCAGGCCCTTGCGCTTTCAAGACAGGTGCCGGAACTACTGAGCTAAATCCCTGGGCTCCTTTTTTCAACTTTTATACGTCAATTCTAATGTTTTCTTCCCAGCAATGAATTTTTCACTCATCTTGAATGGGATAGATCCTGGGTATATGCTTTCATTGAGCCTACCACGTGACAAGCACCATCCTGTTCTTTGATACACCTCAATATTAAAACGAGGAGGCAGCAATGTCTAGTTTCATGAAATTAATAATCTAAATGGTGGATTTGGGGGAAGGTTTCCAATATATAATAAATATAATAGGCATATAAATTAATATGAAAAAGAAATATTTTGTAAGAAAACAAAAAGGTAATTGGGATCCCTAGATGTGCTCAGAAACACAGTAGCCAGGACAGATATTCTTAACATGAAGGCTTTTAAGCAAGAGATTTATACTAACATTTTCAATGGGAACAAATTCAACAGTTATTATATAACATATGTAATTGCTCAAATTGCTCCCCAGCTTCTTCGCAGAAATAATTTGTTGGGACAAATAAAAGCAGAAATTGTATTCAGTTGTGTGGTGATGAGCACATATGAAATACTGTGTAAGACTTAAGAATTTCATAACAGATCTTTGCGTTTTGAAGAGCCATTCCCTGAAAAAGAAGCATCATGTTAGCCGGTCTAGGTCATAACCAGGGACCTTGCACTGTGCCAGTTTAAAAGTATGCAGGATATTCTACATTTTTAGTTGCTCATACAAATCATGTAGTATATTCTAAGCATTAATATTAAAGACACTAAACTCAGCTTGCCTGGATTCAAGTCTAATTTTATCACTTGGGTAGAAATGTAACTTTTATTAAGTCATTAATTTCCCATCGTGTCTGTCCATTTATTTACAAAATGAGCATAAGTTAGTACCACCTTTATGGCTGCTTTTAGGAACAAATGAAGAAAATTATCTGGAAAGTGAGTATTTGATATGTTTTACTATTATTGTAATCATGAACCATTTATGTGTGAAGAGAGAACAGTGAATACTTTGAAAGAAAGTAATTATAGTGGGAAACATAAGTGATCTTCTATCTTATCTACACAGTCTTTGAGAACCTGAGTTGGTGCCCTGAAAGAAGATAGAATTTTTACAAAAGAAAGATAAAAAAAAAATTAACAAAGGAAAAAGAGAGGGAGAAGACCTTAAGAGATAAAAGTTATGGTAGAAATCTGAAAAGCTCAGAAAAGTGACCAATGGGCTACAGCTGCTTGGAGACTCAGGATCATGCCAAATACTCACTATCTCCCAGAGAGGAAGGGCAGCATCTACATGCCTAGTGTGATAGCAGAGCAAAAACAAGCACCTGGCAGGGCCTGTATCCACCTCCTTGGCCATGTCTCTTACCTGTCCTACTTTCAAAAACATTTGGATACACAGACTCACACAAACTCAATACTGTTTTATTTCCCTCAGTATTTTGTACATATTTATTTCTCAAAACAAACATCATATGCTCTTTCTGGAATGCTTGCATGTAAGCCAGGATTTATTTCCTATCCACCTCTCATGCAAAGTCTTCACCCACTACCTCAGGTAGATACTGGTGAGTATTCTCCCAGTTTTCATGGATGTGAGTGTACAAGTGCCTCACTATCATTTTATAGCAGTTATGAAGGAGTCATATTCTTTTTCTTCTTCTTCTTCTTCTTCTTCTTCTTCTTCTTCTTCTTCTTCTTCTTCTTCTTCTTCTTCTTCTTTTCTCTTTTTGAGACAGGGTCTCACTTTGTAGTTCAGGCTGGGCCTGAGCTCAGCCTCAAACTCACATCACAGCCATCCTTCTGCCTCAGCCTCCTGAGTACTGGGATTATAGGCATGAGCCACCATGCCCAGCATTGTAGTATGTGGTACTGATTGCTTGTGGGCGTGAGTCTCCATGTCCAGCATTGTTGTATGTGGTTACCGGGGATCAAACCTAGGCCCTTGTGCTTGCAAGGCAGGCATCAGAACCACTGAGCTAAATCCCAACCCAGTCATATTCTTTAGTAGACTAGAAATTCATTAGAGTTTTTGTAACCAGTTATATTTCTCAGGACATGAAATGGAGCCAGACACATCATAGAAGGTACAAAGAAAAGCTTGTTGGCTGGTATCGACAAAGTAGTTGTGAGAAGTAAAGGGAAGTTTGTCTATAGAAAGTTAATTTTCTACTGCCTGCATAACTGGAAAGATTTCTCCCCAAGTTCTGATGTTCAGAGTTGAAAACAGCATAATTTATTAAATTATTAGTGTATATCAGAAACCCAGCTACATGCTTACGTGTTAGAATATTTTACTAGCCAGCTAGATCTTGTGAGTTAGAATTCAAAAAGATTAAGTCTCATCTTTTTAAGATTAAGTCTTATCCTGTCAAAGTCTGGTTAGAAACACAAAGTGTTTAAACCTTGGGAACAACTAAATTCAAAACTCAGATTGTCTCTCCACCAAGTCTTCCCTAATCACTTTTTTCTCCTCAACCTGGAACCACTTTTTAGTAACTTTTTTCTCTTTTTTCAGATGTGTTGCATCTCACAAATCTGTAGTGATGTGTAGATTTTCAGTATCCTGAGCGCTGGGACTGTGCCATATTATAATTTGCTTCCCTTTCATTAAAGTCAAATTATAAATAACAATATTAAATAAGTTATAATTGCAAAATAACAAATGAAAGTGAGTGAACAAATATTAGCAACTTACTGTATTTGTTTGGTCATGAATATGACAAGTATGATTTTCTAGCCATTTTAAATAATGTTTCCAAAATGATAACTGAAGAAAAATGGAACACTTGAATGTTCTTGGATGAATTACAAAGCCTTTCAAAACTTAACAAACAAAATTCCAGAAGCCACCTAAATTCAGTGTATGCTAATCAATAATGGATAACTGCAAAACTGAGTCTATGTCAAAACCACATTTCATTTGGTAGAATCTATTTTAATGAAGAGGATGTGCTTGCTCTTGTTATAATGGCCTTTTCTTTATAGACGTAATGCATAGTTTGACACTAGTGTATATCACTGGCCTCCCTGGACATATTCTGTAAACATTAAGAAAAACTATAACATTATAAGGAGTGCATAAGTTATCATTTTAGTTCTGAATTTTCCACTTTGGCAGGTCTTTACTTACAATAAAGACATGAACTTTCGAGATTTCAAAAGAAAATTGTATATCATTGTGACAGTAGCCTATTGCTCACATTTTTTAGAAATTTCTTTTTCACCGCCTTTTGTCCACTCCAAGGAATCTATTTTACCCTTCATTTGTTTTAGGGAAAGCCAATCTTTCTCCAAGTAAAAACTTGGATACACTTTCCCGAATCTGCTTGGTTTTGACTCCATAAATAATTGGATTCATAGTAGGAGGCAGTAGGAGATAAAGGTTAGCCACAATGATGTGTATGTGGTGGGGAATACTGCGTCCTCCAAAACGATGAGTGAAAAAAGTAAAGAAAGCTGGCACATAAGTGATTACAATAGCACAGATATGAGAGGTACAGGTGCTAAAAGCTTTGTGACGAGCATCAGGTGAGGACAGACTCACTACAGCCCGTAGAATCATAGTGTAAGACACAGAGATGCAGCAGATGTCAAACACACCGATCAGGAGGGCAACCATCAGGCCGTAGATAGCATTGACCTTGGCATTGCCACAGGAGACCTTGGCCACAGACATGTGGTCACAGTAAGTGTGGGGGATGAGGTTGCCCTGGCAAAAGGGCAGGCGTTTGGTGAGGAAAGTGAATGGGATGATGAGCATCACACTCCTCACGAAAGTCATGAGACAAGCCTTGGCAATGGCAGGGTTGGTAAGGACGGTGGCATAGCGTAAGGGGTAGCAGATGGCCACATAACGGTCCAGGGCCATGAGCATGAGCACCCCAGACTCCATCCCAGTCAACATGTGGACAAAAAACATCTGGGTGAGACAGGCGTTAAAGTCAATCTGCTTGAGGTTGAACCAGAATATGCACAGCATGTTGGGCACAGTGGTGGTGCACAAGGTGACGTCTGTGATGGAGAGCAGGGCCAGGAAGTAGTACATGGGCCGGTGCAGGGCCTCCTCGTGGCCGATGAGGTAGATGAGCCCACAGTTCCCCATGACAGCTACAATGTACATGAGGCAGAAAGGGAGGGAGATCCAGATGTGAGCAGCTTCCAGACCAGGAACACCATTCAAGAGGAAGAAGCCCAGGGTCAGGCTGGAGCTGTTGGCTCCTGACATGCTGGCTGATCGGGGAACATTGCATGCTCCTTCACAGTAGAAAATCCCTGGACCAGAAATTAAGTCAAAGGTATTCAGATGGCTTGAAATAAAATTAAAAACTAATAATAATCATCATCATGTTAATAATAATAAAACAATAAGGAAGAAAAAAGAGAGATACCTTTTTCCTGAAATAGTTTTGAAATTAGAAATGATTAAATTCCTCTGGAATTACTCTAAGTTTTTATCTCACCAATGCTTCCTACTTAATATAGTATATAATCTTGTCAAGTTATTTAACTCCCTTATGCTCTCATTCTCTTCATCTAAAAGGAGAAAATTGTGACACCTGAAAATTTTCAGGATTGTTGAGTAACATAACCCTATGTAGCATGCCAGAGTCATGCATAGTTTGCTTTCTGTACCAATTTAGACCATTTCCTCAGGTGTCTCACTTTGATTACTGTTTGTAAATTGTAAATGGGGCTGCTCAGTCTGCCACTCCTGAAGGGTCACAGTGTGTCATAAGACAGGAAAAAGTGAAAGAAAAGTTCAAAAGCTCCACTTTGGGTAAGTCAGCTGCAGAAAGCAAATAACCTTCACATGATTCAATTATAAGCACTACACTCCTTATACTTTCTCAAAGTTGAGAAAATGAATGTGAAAAATATGTCAAACTTTTTCACATTGTTTTTAAAGGCTCTATAATTATCCAAAAATGTGTAACTGTTCTTGTGTTTTGAGTTGTCATTTAGGAAACATCATTTAAAATGGATTTTAAAATATATTTGTTATTAATTATGACCTTAAATATTCCCATACCTCAGACTGAAAATATTTATAAATGTTTTATAAATCTCTAATGAACACTAGGAAGATTTTATGAAGCTAAATCTCTGAAAGGCTTTTGCTCACTCTCAATTAATTAAGCGTGGGGCCATCTGAAAAGAAGATTAATAAATGTGAAATGCTACTTTGAGTGTCACTGCTCCTCGTAAAGTAAAGACACAGCAACAGCCACAAGACTGGGAGGAAACAATCATAATATAAGACACGAGCAGAAATGAGAGTTTTAGATCTGAGAGGTTGGCTTGTAAATTAAAGCTTTTCGGTCATTATAGAAACTCTCAGGATCTTCCAAGATTTAATGATATTCAGCTGAACAACTAATTCTCAGTCAGTGAATCACAGATAAGCTCAACCAGTTATCTTTTTTCTTTTTAGTCAGTAGATGTTTTCAGTGCTTTGGTTTATAATCACCTCAGGGAGTACATGTACACAATATACCTTGATTATTTAAAAAATTCTCTCTTTCCCCTCCCTTATTTCTCCCTCCTCCTCTTTATTCCCTTTCACTGTTTTCATTCTTGCTCATATTATTAATCTTATCACATTTATAACATATGTTTGGATTTATTTTCTTCCAAATTTCAATCTGCAAATTCCTTCTTAGATAACTCTCCAGAATTACTGCACA